>JAJOZX010002639.1:357500-616949 GCA_023014485.1 Bathynomus jamesi | reverse complement strand
CAAAGAAGAGACCCATCCTTCAGAGGGCGGATATTATAAAGACAGGGAACCCCCCCACCGTCTTAAGACGCTGAAACACCCGTTCCGAGTTGCCCGGAAGGGAGCCAGCGGAAGGGCGGGGCACAAGAAACCTGTCCACCGGACAGAAATTGACAGCAGATACAGGTCCATGTGTGACGGTAACCGAGAGTGGGCGAGAGAACGAGGGCCGCGAAGACCCCGCCCTACGGCCACCACGAGTCCGGCCACGAGAGCCAGACGCCGCAGAGGACGAGAGGGAGCCATACGGCTTTAAGGTCAATCCAGCGGAGGCAGAGGCCGCTGAACGACCAGAAGTAGAAGTCTTATCCAAATCCAAGGACGGGCCAGAGTCGTCAACAGGAGGGGATTGAAGTTTTGAAATTGAACCCATAAACAATAACATTACAACAAAGACAGCCTCGGACCCAAGGCAATGCACCATCCGCCGCTGCATCCTTCAAGGCGCAGGCCCAACGTCCCGGGTAACCCGCCCCCCAACCTGACTGTCGTTTTAAAAACAGCAGATTGGCTCTACGGAGATTTGTCCGTTAAGGGCCTAGCAAAGACCCAATCCAGACGCAGCAGCGGTCCGGGCGCCCGTACCGTTCCCAGAGCACGGCTCAGCCACGGAGCGATGCTCCCCAGCGGGTTCACCCGATGACCCCAAGACTGCAAAATACAAACAGAGGGGGGGGGGGATACTACAATTGACAGAGGCCCAAGACCGAGTCAAGACAAAAGAAATTCCGGGAGATACGATACGGAAAAAAAGGGGAGTAAAAAGAAAAAAAAATGCAACTAGGTAACTTTTCGCCCACACCCCGCGAGGAGTTGAGGAAACCCCAACAACCCACGAGGTGTGCGAGCCCCCTCGGCCCGGCAAGCCGGAGTACCTAATCGAGGGGGATATATATATATATATATATATATATATATAATACAGGGTGTTTCAGGAGGAAAGGTCAATACTTCGGGAGGTGATAGTATCGGTCATTGTGAGAAATAAAGTTCATATGAACATGTGTCTAATTCTGAATGGTTACGGAGATAGAGCTGTTTGAATCTGATGCGCGAGCAGCTCTTCCTCCCCCCGCGGTGATCCCATTCAGTGGCTACCAAGGTCTCCAGACCTCTCTCCGTTAGATTATTGTTTGTGGGGGTGGATGAAAAGTCAAGTTTACAAAAGAAAGGTGGATACACGAGACGAATTGCTCGCGCGCATTTTGGATGCTGCTGCCCGCATAAAGGAACGTCAAGATCAACTCAGACGAACAACACGCGATCTTCGCACACGAGTTGCAAAGTGCATTGAGGTTGACGGTGGGATTTTCGAAAACGTATTGTTAACTGTAACAAATTTGTCATTTCTGTATCTGATACCATTCAAAATGCCAATGTTTAAACATTAAATGTTAGAAACAGTAATTGGTTTCTCTTTCTTGATTACCATTAACAATGCTTTTGTATTTGTAGATTCAAACAGCTCTATGTCCGTAACCATTCAGAATTAGACACATGTTCATATGAACTTTTTTTCTCACAATAACCGATACTATCACCTCCCGAAGTATTGACCTTTCCTCCTGAAACACCCTGTGTATATATATATTTCCGATACTTGTCTCCCACTTGCTTTCTATCGTTTCTGCCGAATTTCACTAAGTGTTATTGGTTTTCCAGAGGTTTTTGTTAATTGTGTCTCATTGCCAGTTTTTTGTGTTTATACTTTTATAGTGAATAATTGTGTTTATTCCAGATATAATAAAAAGAAAAAACATAGCTTAGCTTCTTTCTATTAGGTTTACTTTGGAATTCCAGTCCCTTTCTTGGACTCTAAGTGGTTGGGTCTGTTGCTTAGTGGAGATGAGGATTTAGTAAATATAATTTCGGGAAGTCTTTTACAGTTAACGTGCGAGTTGGACCTAAATAATCTCCCGGAAATAAACTACTAACACAAGAGGCATTACTGGATACTCGAGGAAACTATCCCCTTGCCCAGTCTTTCGACTATTACGAACCCAGAAACGGGAAAGGGTGCTGTGTGGCTCGACGATACAGACGCTTGGGGACTACTGCCGACGCAGCCACCGCAGCAATATGACAAAAGTAAAACAGGAGATATTACATATATTTCGATTTTCAGAAAGCATTTAATAAAGTGCCACATAGAAGATTATTAGCTGAACTTTATTCTAATGGAATTGATGGTAATGTTCTCAAATGGATCGAAAATTGGCCAAGTGGACCTAAACAAAAAGTGGTCATTAATGGCAAAGCGTCTAATTTGAAAAGTATAACTAGCGACGTGCCTCAGGGATCAGCTCTGGGACCAATTCTTTTTGTTGTTTATATCAATGACATCGACATGGGAATTAACAGTATAATTTCAAAATTTGCGGATGATATGAAACTAGGGGGACGAACAACATCAGCGGCAAAACGTTTGCAGATTCAAGATATTAATAAATTACTCGAGCGAGCAGAAATTTGGCAAATTAACTTTAATATAGTTAAATGTAAAACGCTGCATATCAGTAGAAACAATGTTAAAGAAAAGTATTGGATCACCTGAAGATCAGGGCCCCCAGCCTTCTTTAGTTAGCCTTATAAGGCTAACTGACGAAAATATCACGACCTAACCTAACCAATCGTTAGATCAACTGTACACCTTGACGATTGGTTAGGTTAGGTCGTGATATTTTCGTTAGTTAGCCTTATAAAGCTAACTAAAGAAGGCTGGGGGGCCTGATCTTCAGGTGATCCAAAGTATTTTATATGCGACAAGACATTAGTAGTATAGCCGAAAAAGGGGAGAGTGCAGGAATGTTGCAGGTTATTATGTAATGTTGCAAAGGGGGTGGGGGTTGTTGCAAAGGGGGAAGGGGTTGTTGCAAAGGGGGTTGTTGCAAAGGGGGTTGTTGCAAAGGGGGGTGGGGAAAGGGGGGGGGGAAAACTTGGAGGCGGCGTTATCCCCCAAGAGAAAGGAGGAGGAGGAGAGAAAGGAGGAGAGGTGTTCACCTGGCAGGAGACAAGTGCACACTAAGACTTCCAGCCGGGCTGGCGTTGTTTTATAGGCTCCTAATCAGCCAGAATCAGCCAGTTGGCTGAGCCAAGGGGGGAGAGACGCCTGAAGGAGAGAGAGAGACAGCTGAAGGAGAGAGAGCTGAAGAAGAGAGAGAGATGCCTGTAGGAGGGAGAGACGCCTGAAGAAGAGAGAGATGCCTGTAGGAGGGAGAGACGCATGAAGGAGAGAGGATAGGTACACATGCAGGAGTACACATGCTGGAGGTACACACATACGTATACATGCAGGAGTACACATGCAGTAGGCACACATGCTGGAGGTACACACATACGCAGGAGTACACATGCTGGATGTACACATGCAGTACACATGCTGGAGGCAAACATGCAGGAGAGAGAGAGAGACGCCTGAAGGAGGAAGATACATGCAGGAGGAGAGAGCTGAAGGAGGGAGAGAGACACCTGAAGGACAGAGTGGAGTTCTCCCCCAATTTATTTTCGTTTCCCTAACCTAAGAGGCCACTATGGGGTTTACCAAAGGGCCTGAAATAGAAGGAGCAGAGCTCCTTACTCGGCCGGAGCCGAGGGGGGAATGGTTCTTCACCAGCTTCGCGATCTTTTATAATCCTCTATTCTGGCTGAGTTGCCAGATAGCGCAAGGTATTCCAGATAGCGCCATGTGACCCATTAATCGTGTAACACATATATGACGATAGTTATTCCAATTAAATTCTGTTTAAATACACCTTTATTAATTGCATACCTTTCCAGTTTTTTTTGCAATGATCGGATTGCTAGATATATATTATTATGCTATATATATATATATATTATTTATTTTATAACATTTAATTTTAGTTTAGAAGCAAATTTAACATTAACTCCATTGAACTTAAAGAAACAAATAACATAGTTTACCTTCGAAAACGCCATAATAGAAAATAATTAATTTTATGGGTAACTATTTCGACATAAGTTTACTATAATTATATCAGTCTTTTAAATATCTTCTGATATATATTATATAAAATACCACAATATATATTTATATTATTCAGTAACACATTAGAGATTTACGCAATAATAGAATTAACAAAGTTACCCAATAAATAATTCGTTAGACAGAAACGAATTTTTATAAGGGAACCCAGCTTCATTAAACTTGAAGATGAACGAAACAAATAACATAGTTATCCATAATTCAGCCCTCACGAATAACGAAACGAAATGATCATTTACGATACAATTCGAAATACGATAATTTACGATACAATTCCACCAAACGAGATGAAAACTTATGAAACATATAGCCTCATTCCCTGCGAAGAAAAAATGAAAAACGAAATTAAAAGAAACGAAGAAAGTTGGATTTCTCCGAAACCAACCTCGATAAGTAACCCAATGTTCCAAATATTAATATAGCCATTATAATTACTTCTACAATGAATCCAATTAAATTCTGCTTATTAAATAACTTTTTTAGACACTTGATTTTTATTATAAATATTTAAGTCACGAATAACAGTGGGAAAAACGTCCGACCGCTAATATATATATATATATATATATATATATATAAATAAACAACTCATGCACACACACACACACACACACACACACACACACACGATGAAAGGCAGAAGCTAAATCAGTTCGAATCGTGTCCTAGAGACCTTTTTCGTTCGATTCGTGTCCCTAGAGACCTTTTTCGTTCGAATCGTGTCTCTAGGGACCTTTTTCGGGTCGATGGTTTAAGCTATTCGAGCAGAAATCACCACTGACTTCAGATATTAATATTGTCATTGTTATTACTTCTACAATGAAAATATTTACGCGTATTTTGTATGGTGTCATATAGAAATATAATGATGAGATGCTTTTTTAAAATATAATTTGAAGCCAATTAAATTCTACTTATTAATAAATAACTTTTTACACACAAACTACATCTTAACTGCAAACACCTTGCACATCAATTCTTATTATCATTATTATTATTATTTCTACAATGAAACGGGGTCGGGCCGAAGAACGGGTGAGAGATCTCCCCCCCAATATATATATATATATATATATAATTGAATTTACCGTGGTACACCATGTTTGGCAAATGCTTTAGTGGTGCAAGCCTCATTTACTGATGCATATTATATCTATCGGGCAAATAACTTTTAATTCAGTCACTGATTGACCCTCTAATACCGCAACAGCACAAATTATTGAGTAGAATGTTGTGTTCTATTACATCAAACAACTTACTCATACCCACTGCCATAATTTTCTTTTATCATAACTCAGCCGAGCAACTAAGCGACGTTGGATCTGAGTGGTAGTTGGATGGGGAGTCGCAGCAGATAATTTACATTCGATAAATGTAATGAAATAATTAAATAAAATATGCATTTATTTTTATATCACGGATGGAGTCGATGTAGACAATGCAGGTCTTGAGCTTAAATTATCTAAAACCATAACAATACAAATTATTTCAATAGAATATTATGGTCTATTACATTATTACACCTTGCCCAGATCCATTACCAATAACCTCAATTTAGTAATAATAACAATTATCTCTCATACACTATATATATATATATATATATATATATATAGATATAGAGAGGAGCGAGAGATGCGGGAAATTGAGTAAATGGAAATATTATTTTCTCGAAAACTATGGGTGATAGAAAACTTCTGAACCATATTTGGAATCATATCAAAAGTTCTATACGAATCACCAAATATTTTCAAAGGAGAATAAGAGCTTAATCTATTAGTGAAAATATAAAGATGCAATTACTCGTCCGGTCTCGTTATAGCGGAATGGTACACGTCATAGCTCCACCCAGCTACATCGGCAGCCAATCACGACGAACATCTGGTCTTTTGGGCGGAGCTTGGCGAATGTGCATATAAAAGGGATATTTTCAGTTGGGAGTAACAGTAGCTATTTTCGCATCAGTGAATAATCAACCATGGACCTGTACGTCTCCCCAGACTTGTATGAAGAACGTGATACTGCAGCATTAACCACAATTAGTCTTTTCAATGCGGTTGATTGTGGCGAACTATTTTCGACGCAAACCGTAGAAGATATTTGCAGTGACGCTCCTTACAATCCGACGCAAGGGACTACCATAGAAATGTAAGTGTCCATAATTCGATTTATATATATACGGAGAGTTGTAGTATTTCGTCAAATAGATACTAGTCAAAAATGTCAATCAATGTTATTTCCCCATCATGCTAAAATCGAAATTGGTAATCGAACCAAAGATATCTTCACATAATGGGGATCTGTCTGTCTGTCTGTATATGTTTTCCTTTAAGGTCCGATGAGGATTTGACACGAGTTATACAATCTTTTGAAGGGAATACGGATGATATACTGATCAGTCAGCAGTGTCACACATCCTCCACCATGGACCTGTACGTCTCCCCAGACTTGTATGAAGAACGTGATACTGCAGCATTAACCACAATTAGTCTTTTCAATGCGTGATTGTGGCGAACTATTTTCGACGCAAACCGTAGAAGATATTTGCAGTGACGCTCCTTACAATCCGACGCAAGGGACTACCATAGAAATGTAAGTGTCCATAATTCGATTTTATATATATACGGAGAGTTGTAGTATTCGTCAAATAGATACTCGCCAAAAATGTCAATCAATGTTATTTCCCATTATGCTAAAATCGAAATTTTTATGGCGTTCACTCCTCGAACCAAAGATATCTTCACATAATGGGGATCTGTCTGTCTGTCTGTATCTCTGTATATGTTTTCCTTTAAGGTCCGATGAGGATTTGACACGAGTTATACAATCTTTTGAAGGGAATACGGATGATATACTAATCAGTCAACAATGTCAAATAATGTAAGTGTTTTTCGATCTTTTTGGGATAAGAAGACACAATATATTTTCATAAATTTATTAAATGAAAGAAATCAGTACAATAAACGAATATACAAAATATACGAACAAAAACATTATAATACAACGAGTACGTACAATTGGAAAACGGTTTTTTATCTGTCTGCATACCATTTCATCGTTTCGGTGAGTGTGACACGGGTCAAATAAATTTAAAAAATTTATAAATTCTTTATCATTTGACATATGCATGAGAAATGAGACACAGTACATTCCGCAAACATTAGTAAAATATCCCTGCATACGAAATGGGTTCCATACAACTTCGGGAATATGTAACTGAGCGAGAAATTTTACAATAATAGGGTCACTCCAGGGTTGAGTACCGAGTGAATCAAAATAGTACAGGCGCTGTCTATTTTTAAAATAGACAGCGATCCAGTGAATCCCTTCATTACCGATGATGTCTGTGTTCACAATAAGACTACCGCATTCTCGCGTACTTGGCAAACTCAATGTTTCATTCTTCGCAAACACGCCGATAAATTTGGAACGTGTGACTCGCTCCATTACTTTCTGAAGTGTATTAGCATCCATTTTAAAAGTCAGTGATAACGCTTCTAAATCTATCTACTTCTATTAGGGCTTGCGATTCGAGATATACTAGTACACTAATAGGAGCGTCTATAGGCTTGGCGAATTCCAGCCGCACTGAGATGTTACCGCTCTGCTGTGGTGTTAAATGGGTATTTACGCTAGCAGATAAGTCAGGTGTAATGTCAAACGGATAAAGGTTAAATTGATCAATGAATTCTTCCTGCGTTACCCCATTACCAAGCTCATCACAATCACCTGCAATATGGGTCAGATTACTATAGGCTCTGGCACAAAGAGGTAACACAGCGTCTGATGAATAGTCCGTACCCATTGTTCCACCCAAAGCAGTGCCATTAACGTATAGAGTTATATTTTTAAGTCCGAAATTCTCGAATTTAAAGGCACTCTTTTTATATTTTCCATTCACCGAAGCGTGGTCCTGCATGCCGATTAATATCCTTTTAGGAAGATTTCCCAGGGCAATGTTTTCTATCTGCTTCGATGCCAACCCTGCAGGAACCGTATATAGTTTGATCTGCACTCTGTTAATAGGATATTTCACTGTAGCGTTTAGTAAATTTTTCTCAATTTCTAGTTGTTTTGGTGAACTTAATTTCACTCGCCGTACGCGGAGGTATGTGTCCATAATGTGAACCACAACGGACTTTGCACCCTCTTCTTGATTCGCATCCAGATTTAAGCAGATCTCAGGACTCGTGCGGGTGAGCTTTATTTTCATATCCACCCCGTTCACAAGCAACTTCTCCTGGAAAGTGAAATCTGTGTGCAACCGTCCAAAACACTCGTATATTTTCTTTTTAGAATTTTTAAATTTGTCCTTTATACTATTTTCATCTTTAGTTTGATAATATCCCTCCGCACTTAAAAGGTAGCCTTCGCTTCTTTGGAAAAGTTGAGGACATTTTCCAAATAGGCTCGTAGATGATAGTACCCCGTGCCTGCCGATATGTTGGTCTGATTTTTTTTTTTTTAAATATACGTCACACTGCTGGTTGAATATGGCGTGCAGAAAGTTTGTTTCAGGGTATACAGCATATTTGTCATCGCAGGCCGTTCCATCAGAATGGGCTATACGTAGCTTAGCGTACATGTGCACACAGCTTGGATCAAAAAAGTAAGGACCTGAGCTGGGTATCACGAATTCTATAGGTGCACTCGGAACTAATTGTGTTTAAAGGGTTAATTGTAATAAAGTCACTGTGCTCAATAGAAACTTGGGTTGGCGGGAGCTCAAAAAAGGACAGCTCCGATTACAGCATTGTGAACTACATGGGTGGATGAAGCGTGCCATGGCGAAATAGTGACTCCTCTCTCGACAAGTGGTAAACAAACTATGATTCATGAGATCAATATCCTTAGCTTATATCAGTCAAAAAAGTGGTCAACCATAGGTTTCATTCGCTTACAGCATTTCTTTTTTGATAGCCTTTTACGTTTAATACCACGTGACCCCTTCTTCTTCTTCCGGGGAGCCCTCTTCTTCTTCCCCCACCACGCATTTTTCTCTTTGCATCTTTGATGATTTCGTTCCGTGTACGCTTTAAATGTTTTTTTAGAGCTTCTTTAGGTTTAGCCCCGGCCAATATGTCTTCTGCAGTGTTAAGGCCTGATTGTAGCGCTTTCCTTCCAAGGTATCTGGCACCCCTCTTCAGCAAAGGAACAGCCGTACGTAGTATGGATGAAAAAATGGATCCAAGTCCACTACCGCGCTGGTATCGCATCCCTCGATAGACGGTGAAAGGCTTTCTATCCATTATAACTCAGTGCGTCGAAAGTGTAGCTTCACTGTTAAGCTCCCGTTACCGAATGGGAAGTTTTCGCCCTCAATCGTTCTTATATATATTGTGATATTGGTTATTAAATTAGTTGCGACATTCACATAATGGGGTCTGTCATATGTAATACTCAAACTCCTTCCTCTATGGTTGGGGATGTGAGCAATGCGCAGCAGGCGTGCCTGGGTATCCCCAACAAACTGGTGCTCCACTATATTACTGTAAATATAGCACATGTCTGGGGACCTTTCAGCCAATTTCTCCATCTTCAATTGATACATTAATCTGGACAAGTTATACTGTGTCTCGTGAAATGTGTCTCTTTGGAAGGCTGCGCTATATCGGCCGTTGGTTAGAATTTTGAACTTTCTATGTTCTTTAAGACATCTGTTAGTCTTTGATTTTAGGATTAGTGTATGTGCAGGGTTGTTTACGATTTCATATACTAAATCATTCGTAAGGTTTGAGTTTCTTAAACTTACGTTTAAGCCTCTCACAACATCCTCGGCCGAACCATATTGACCCGGCCCTAGTCTTACTTCTGTACTGTAATACCGTGCAATCTTAGTCCAAGCGATGCGCATAGTTTCATCCATAGCTACCCCAGCTTTTTCACACTCGTCAATGTCTCTAAGAATCGTAAAAACGGTTTCTTTGTTCAATATTTAAAAAGACGGTGTCCAGCTGAATTTCGCATATCCCCACCTCATACGAATCACGACCCAATTCAATGTGCCCATGGAGTTCTGTTACAAAGTTGGCTAGCGTGTTGTTAGGGTGTACAGACAGGGACGAGGAGGACGGGAGTGTGACGTAGAAATGGTTAGGAGCCATGTTGCATACTATTTAAGCTTCATTATTGCATCAGCTTTTATATAGGTGTTGAAGCTTTCTGGGTACCCTAGCCATTTCACCAGGTACATTTTTCTCCTTCCTGAACCTTTGCTTCCTAAAATTTTCTCAATTTTAAACACATTTTTTTCTAAATTAAACGCAACTTTCTGCAATTCCTCGCGGTAAAAGCCTCCTGAGATTTCTTCCCCATTCAAATCTTCAATGTAATACATCATTATCACACCTTTAGGTCTCACAGCCCTAACTTTAAAAATCTCGCGTGTCCATCCTTGCTCAAAACCCTTTGCGAATTTATTCCCCGAACGCGACAGCCTTACATAATCATTGGTTTTGAAGCGCACAGAGTGTGGTGGTGGTGGTGGTGGTGGTGGTCCATCTCTTCTCGGGAGCGTACCTCTTTCTAAAACTTCGTTAGGTGTTGCCCCAATCGTGCGATGGTGTGAGCGGTTGTAGGATGATGCCAATGGTTCCAGAATGTCTAGAAATCTGTATGTGTTTTTATGTGTAAAATAACGGTGCATGCGTTCCTTTATGGTGCGCTGAACTCTTTCAGCTAAAGAAGCCTTATGTATAGAATTGGTTGTGTAATAGCTGATATTAAACTCTGTCAACATATTCTGAAAAGCACGGCCTATAAACTCCTTCCCCATATCCGTACAAAAATAGCCAGGAACCCTGTTTTCTTTTAACATTAGCGTTTTGGTGGCTTTAGCAACTGTTTCAGGTGATTTATTTTTCAGAGGAACTAGCCACAGATATCTAGAGAATACGTCTATTATGAATAGAATGTAGCGGTAACCATCGTTATACACAGAATATCTTTGCATGTCTGTTAAATCTGCTTGCCAAATAGAATCAATCGAGGAAGCCGTTGTCTTGGCTGTTTTAAACCTTTTTCTCACAGGCTTATGAAGCGTATAAGCGTCCTGCTCCCTCAAAAATCTTTCAACATCTTTTTTTCCTACTCCGTAAACGTGCAGTCTATCTACGCCGCCGTAAGAGGATGGGGTAGAAATGTCATAATAACGTTTAGTTAATACGTTAGCCATTTGCGTATTTTAGAGGCACGTGGGTAGGGTTGGTTTAACCTCTTCTTGCTCCTCTTCAAAGGTGTTACCGCAGGGGGTGACGGCGCCTTCAATTGTGCACAGGCGTTGCGTGTTCCAAGTCTTTTAACCTGTTCAGATTTCCTATCAACGTTTTAGGGACATTTATTTGTTGTAGTCTTGCTTTAATATGCTTCCATCCTGATGGTGATGGCCTATCCCACTTTCTCACCAGATCATGGACAATGTCTACGATATTCGATCCCTGTACCTTTGATCCTTCCACAATGATCTCCCCTGTATCGGTCCATTGTATGGCGGGATCCTCATTCAATAGATTATAAAGACTTAAGCCTTTACTCCTCAATGTAAGTGGGAGGGTATTTTTTAATACATGTTCGATATGTTGTGTGGCTAATCTTTTTGGTTGATCAGCTGTATCGTCGGGTACAGGTCCTATGTCGCCATCGTCCCCCGTGCTGTGCCTAATAACCACAGGAATCTCCGTAGGGCTCTTATAATTTTCGTACTCGTGAAGAAATTTCTGCAGAGCTTCTTGGTATAAGATTCTTTTCTCATCAGGTGTTTTTTCACTGTTTAATAGGGCTAACAATTCGCTTTCCATTCTTTTAAGTCTGCTTTTACGGGGATCTAGATCCGTGTCTCTTTGCAGTGAAGCGTACACCTCGTGGGGAATCACTACCACTTTCTTCATTATATTAATCTAGTCAGTAAAGGGCCCAAAACTGAAAATAAGATGGGGAGAAATGACCCTCCTGTTTGCACAATAACTCGTTTTTTCTTCGCTACAGTTTGACTTTTACGAGCGAGTGTACGTATTATGTTCTTGTAGCGGCGTAGGCGAGCCTTCTGATGGGTTTTCATTGATACATTGCAATTTATAACGTTAAGACAGATTTCACAGATGCATTTTAAAAAGTCGGCGTCGATATTTTTAATAAACATCTGCTGCATTGCCCGGGGCAGTCGATGATAGATTTTTATTAATTCATGGTATTTCTTTAGTCTCTTTGTCATTCTGGAATATACACCGTTTCAGGCTCGTTTGGAAATATATTCGTTCGCAGAAGCACTCTAAACGTGTTTCGCGGATGAAGGTCGCAAAGCAAATATCCGTAACGCGTGCTTGTAGCTTCTTTATAAACTTCCAAAAACTCCTTACGCTGATTCGGGAACATTTGATTGGCTAATACCCCAATTTGTGATACATCTCTACGTTGCGCGAATAAGACTAGATATTGCGTATTTAACGACACATCGCGCATGTATCTATTTTTGAAAAATAGATTCTGATTGATGAAGAACACGCTTATGTTAAGATGGTGGGAGTATACTGTAAATGTCTCGGCAAACGTTTTATCCATCTCCAACATGAGATCGTCAATTACAATGATTGTATGTTCAGTTCCCTTTAGCGAATTAACGTCATATACACCTTTGTGGAACAAAATATCATCTTGGTACTCGTTGAACACTGATTGATACGTCGAATAGCACCATATAACTTTATGCACAAATTTCGAGAACATCTCGCCCTTTTCTTTAATGATTTTAAGCATAAACACAGTTTTACCACATCCTGTAGGTCCAGATATAATACATGTGGATGGGCTCGTGAATCTGAATTTTTCTACAGAGTCCATTTCTAACACGTCACACTCCTAAGTGGGTCATTTACAAAATATTACAAATTTTGAGTGCTGATCCTTATATTTCTTCTCCCACAGAACCGACGATGAGGTAGAGCACCCTATCATTACGGATGACGATGACAGTGTAGTTGTGATCTCCTCCCCTGAACCCTCACCAGCGATACAGGTTGCACGTCCAAAGCGGAGGTATGAGAACCCCACATCAGGTATAAAGCGACCGAAATACGTACCTGTTGCAGCAGACCCCCAACCCTCAACCTCTTACGCAACAACCTCCCCAGCAGCAGCACCTAATATACCCCCTTATTCCGCCCCCCGTTCTGTTAAGTCTACAATAATAGATCCCCAACCCTCCTACGCAACAGGGCCCCCATCAGCAGCAGCCTAATATACCACTAATTCCGCCCCCCGTTCTGTTGAGGATGTTATTACGTTCGAGTTAGTGCGATCCGCAGCCCCCACCCCCGCCTTGACTAGAAATCGGTATAGAGTCAGGGTCGACCCTAGAGCCCTGTATAGCAATGGAATTGAGCGCGGGATACGCAGGGTAGTACAGCATATTATAGAGTTTGCTCTTCAGAATCGCGACGAGCGTGAGGTCAGGACGAGTCTGTCCTTTGGGTTCGGGTCAGATGACGGTGATGTAGACGATTATTGGGTGATAGTACCGTTTAGACGTTTGGCTGCTGAAGATGTAGAATATATATTAGGGCGTATAATGCAAGCCGTCCAAAGTAGTATAGCCTTCAATATGGACAACTTCACGGTAAATATTGACCGTGTATTCCGTGTTGCGGGTCATAGTGCCATACCGTACACTCTTAACTTCAATTCTCCAACTATTTACCGAAGGCATATAAACGTCGATCGTGGTTGCGGCTTTATAGCAGTACTCTTAGCACGTATGTTTACTGTACAAAATACACGGACTCAAAAAATTTGGCTGCCTACGATCGTTGAGCGTGCCCGTAAACTAGCTGTAGACTGTGAACTTGAATTTGACTGTAATATGGGTCCTGAAGAGCTGAGAAAGGTAGAACAGGAAATGAATGTGCGCATAGTTATATTTGGTTTGGATGATCGCCGCCGGACTGTGTATGTTTTTAAAAGCTGTGTGAGAGATCGTACAAGGCCCCTACTTATTTTAGGATTGTCAGGGACAACGTATCTCCCCATCCGTAATATAAGGGGGCTTTACGCGAGTTATGACAAAAGTCGAAAATATGGGAGACATCATGATTTGTGTAAGGGGTGCCTCGAGTTTGCGGATGATATAGTGAGACATTGTAAAGAATGTCACATGGTATGTGAGCAGTGTAAAAGCACCAAATGTGAAAGCCGTGTAGTTGAGAAGAGAGACTGTGATGTGTGTAGACGCACATTTTTCAATAATAGCTGCTTTGATCTCCATAAATCAATTGGTACGTGCAGGAAAATGAGAATCTGTGAATGTGGTATGTTTCACACAATGGATAATTGGGGAAAATTTAAGCACAAGTGCGACGTAATTCACTGTCCTACATGCCAGGAGGAATATAAGGCGGATGGAGTAAAGCATGTGTGTTATATGAAAGATGCTAAGCCTAAAAATAACCCTTGTATAACTGTGTACTACGATATAGAAACATATACGAACGCTGAAACCAAAGAGGTAATTCCACATTTACTTGTGAGCCAGACCATCTGTGATGAGTGTATGGGTATCGAATGTGACGAGTGCCCCAAATGCGGTAAACGGACAAACGTTTTTAAAACGAATGTCAGCGATAGTCCTGTGAAACTATTTGTGTCCTATATTGTCAAGTTAGCCGACAAGTTCAAAAAAATGACTGTGTATATTCTCGCCCATAACGGGGCAAAGTTTGACACGCAGTTCCTTTATAAGGAGTTGCTTGAACACGAATCCTCTGAGATATTTACAGGTGATCCATTGAAAAGAGGCAACAAATTAATACAGATGCAGATAAGAGGCAATGTACAATTTAAAGATACTTTATTATTCACACCTTGTAAATTAGCAAAGCTACCCAAGGTGATGGGAGTAGCAGCTGAAGTTTCCAAAGGATACTTCCCATACACTTTCCTCACCAGCGAGACTTTAAACTACGTAGGCCCACCACCCCCAAACATTATTTTGACTGCATGGATGAACGTGAAGACTTTGATCGATACTACGACAGTTTTAATGAAAGTAACCCTTATAATATAGCTGATGAATGTGAGCGTTATTGCGTGAATGATGTGCGCGTGCTTAGAGTATGTTTCCAGGCCTTTAGAAGTATGTACATAGCCCGTTTCAAATGCGATCCACTGCAAGTCGCAACCACCATCGCATCATTATGTTTTACGGTGTTCAAGAATAACTTCATGCCTAAAGACACCTTAGCCATTATTCACCGAAACAACCCCCGCAGTTACGGACACAAGGCTATTTACTGGCTCATACACCTGCAGCAACAAACAGGTGTATACATAAAGCACGCCCGCAACACGGGTGAAGTACCCATTAAGATTAATGGACGTGTTTTTTGGGTTGATGGGTTAAGTGAAAAACCGTGTCACTGGTGTGAAGACTGTGTATCCTTTAATGGATGCTGGTGGCATGGATGCCCCCGCCCTGAGTGCGGTATCGTCGGAGATATCCACGGTAGATCTCCTGCCGACTGTCTTGCAGGGACCCGCACCCGCGATCAACTTATAGGATCACACAGTTCACTCACAAAGTCTTGTGGGAGCATGAATATGATGCACGGATGGAGACAGACGATGTATACCGTGAGGAAATAAAAACGATCAAGCGTTCAATGGTGCTGGACCCTCTCAAATGTGGTGATAGCTTGTTTGGAGGACGTACAAATCCATTCAGACTATACTTTCCACCTACGGTGGGCGTGAAGCTCCATTACTACGATTTCTGTTCTTTATACCCATACGTGATGAAGAGCCATCCGTACCCCGTGGGCGCTCCTGAGAAACTGTGGGACCTAGCATACCCTCCATCAATGAATTTTCAAAAAATTTGAATGATCATTACTTTGGGCTCTCTTTCGTAGACGTACTCCCCCCACGCAATTTATGGATGCCGATCTTACCTGTCGTTATCGACGACAAGCTCATGTTTCCCCTGTGCGTGAAGTGCGCGGAAGAGGATAACGGCGAATGTAACCATATACCCCACCAGCGTAAGATCAGAGGCGTATATACAAGTCCTGAGCTGGCCCTAGCCGTACGCCATGGTTATAGAATACTGAAGATACACGAGGTGTGGAGGTTTCAGAAGCTCCCCAACCTTTTCACACCATATATAAACGCCTTTTTGAAGGATAAGGTTGAAGCATCAGGGTATCCGCGAGGAGTTGATACCGAAGATGAAAAGTCTGTCTATATTCAACGTTACCGCGACCGCGAAGGTATACAACTTGATCGTGTCCAAATTGTAAAGAATCCTGGCAAGCGCTTTAGTGCAAAGTTGTGTCTAAACAGTCTATGGGAAAATTTGCGCAGAATACCGGCAGAGGGAACATTCATTTGACACAAAGTTATAGCGATGTCTGGGATTATGCCAATGCCCCCGATAAAGAGGTCATGGAGATCGTGAATGTAGGTAATACTTACGTAATAAAGTACAACAACACTGAATTGCCACAGATACCTCAAGGGTTACAAACATACCTGTGGCGAGCTTCACAACAGCCTACGCCCGTATAAAACTTTGGGGTCTATTGCATTCTCTTGGGCGGAGAGTATTGTATGCCGATACAGATAGCGTGATATTCACAGAGAGGGAGGGTGATTACATGCCCGCTATTGGGGAGTTCCTCGGCGAGCTCACTGATGAGATCAAGGATGAGTATGGGGACGACGCATACGCCGACTCTTTTATCTCAACAGGACCTAAGACTTATGGGGTACGGGTCAGGGTAGGGGATGAAATGAAATATATCGTGAAGGCAAAGGGTATTACGCTCAACCATGCGAATCGGGAGGTTGTTAACTTTGAGTCGTTGAAGGATCTAGTATGTTTGGAACCTCACCAACTAATTGTAGGCACCCACAATTTTCGGGCGCAGAAGCTGGGAGGCGTGAAGGAACTTAGGGGTACGATGGTGTGCCGTAACACCTATAGGAAACGTTACCAGTTACCTGGCACCTATGATACCGTACCCTTTGGATACCAATGATGCTTCTAACTCACACGTCTTGTATATAATCGTATCTATTTGTAAATATATATATATATATAAACTTGAATATCTCGAATCGTATTTGTAAATATATGAATATCTCAATAAATCAAATAGCGTTTCACTTTCTCCTTTGTGTGTGTGTGTGTGTGTGTGTGTGTGTGTAGGTGAAAGTTCTAAGCTCCGCCCACTGCGTGAGTCATGCTACTATCTGGGAGTCCCTGCGTGGTCAGTCGACCGCAGTAAGCCCGAGAGATCAGACGTGTATTCAGATCAGACGTATATTGAAATGGTTACCTTTAATATTGCTTGCACAACGTTTATGAAATGGTATTCAGTAAAGTGTGAGGATGTGGTGGATACCGAAAAACTTCCTATTCCCCCCTCCTATGCCTCTTTTAAAGCCACATTGGATTGTGCGAAGTTCCAAGATGTACAAATACTCTACGGATGTTCTGGTGAGACTGTTGAAGGCTTTCGTTGCACAGACGATGTGCTGAAGTATGCTGCAGGGCTAAACTTTATAAAGTCTCACATACACCGTGAAGTAAAAGAAACAACGCGTGCAGAAGAGAAGCAGCAGGTATGGATAATGAGCCTTGTGGATGGGTGGTGTGACAAGCGGTATTACGTCATGCTACACCATGTCGATTACTCATACCCTACGTCTGAAAATGTGAATCTCGTGATCATGGACAATCTTAGGTGTTTTTATCACTATATTAACGTATATCATGATGAGGTTCATAGTGAGGTTGTGGCTAGTGCCATGCGTGAGTTTTTAACAGATTTTAGAGACGAGCATCGTTTGATGGGTAGAAAGGAAAAATATGAGCATATGTTCCTCTCAAATAGTGCGCCGGAGTGTGGAGATGATTAGCGCCTAGTTCTTATCCAAAGTGCGTAGGCTGGTAGTGACGAAACGGAAAAACAAATATGTGCAACAATTCGAGTCGTACGAACATGCCCATTCACGTATCATCGAGTCAGCCGCCCGTCGAACCGTTCCTGCCTGTGCCTCACACGGCTCATAGTTATCTCAGAGCTTGAACCGAGTAGACGTGCGCTCCTCGAATACGATGGAACTTTCTTTGAGCAGCATTCTCAACGCCTCGTACGATGTGTCCGTGACGAAATCGTTGCGCGTGTTCAGGCGTAATTCCGGTACCATTAGCTATGTACTGGAAACGGAATGTAGACCGACAAACAAACGGGTTTATTTAAGTATCGAGGAGATGAATAGAATCTTTGTGATAGTTGATAAGTGGTGTGAAGATCGTTATAAAATACCTGCTAACGTAGGTACAAGAAGAGAGCAGATTAGTGACGCGCCCTCATACGCCGTTGTATGTACGTTGTGTATAAATAACGATCGGCCATGCATTGATATAAGGCTGATGTGGAAGAATGCTTCTGATAATAACGCTCTTATTCCTACGCGAAACCGTTTCATCCTCGACAGAATGTTTGAAATCGTCGGATTCCGTAAACTGAAACCTATATTAGACGCGCGTGTTACGGATATGCTTTATTTTGATACAGTTCTTGAATACGCATACACTGCTCTGTTCGATGGGTTTACCGAGTGTAGGGCTGGTGAGAATGGTCTAGTGCTGGATGTTTATTTAAAAAGTTTAGACTCTTTGAAATACCATGAACTTTGGTACAAAGCAATTGATCGGTACAAGGCTGAGCTCACCTACACCGTTCACCCTGAAGAACTATTTCTTTATATAACGCGCAGTTGCCGTAACGATTTAGAAGATTATTTCAATTGCCGCTATGTTGAGTGAAGAGTTCACGATTGAAAAGCTCGAGTCGGTAGAAATAAACCCTCGATTGGAAAAGCATTCTTATAAACTTGTGTTTAATAATGTAGCTAACGATGAACTCTTTGTGCGTGCTTTTGATTGTATTCTAGACGTATTTAAAGATGACTTGCCAACCGGTTGTAAAGTGGGGACAAAAATAGTACTGAACGATATGAAAGCCATTCATATCGAATACAGGCTTCCCTATACTTTAAGCGGTGAAATAATATTAAGCCGCATATACTGCGTAATGCAGAGCAATAATGATGTAATTGTAAACTCGATTAAGACCGAGTTTAGTATTTTGAAAAAAAAGTGAATTGTATATATATTTTGCTTGACGATTATACGCATATTTCTATTGATTTGTGTTTATATATATATATATATATATTTTGCTTGATATTTCTCCTGTACTGTTATGTACATATTGAAGTGTATATGAAATGTATATTTTATTTTATATATCACCATAATTGTGTGTGTGTGTGTGTGTATATTTCTCCTGTACTGTTATGTACATATTGAAATGTATATGAAATGTATATTTATTTGAAATGTATATTTATTTTATATATAATTATGTGTATATATTTCTGTATACGCATATTCCTCAAATGTATATGAAATGTATATTTTAGTTTATATATATATATATCCATAATTGTGTGTATATATTTCTGTTATACGCATATTCCTCAAATGTATATTTATTTTCTATATATTTATAATAAAAAGAATGATGCAATGTTGCTTATTGTTATGCCTTCTACTACCGGTATTCTGTATACAACAGGTATCTGGCAATATTTAAGCCTTCTAAGCCAACTGGCTGATTAGGAGTCTATAATAGTGTATACAATGGTATCTGGCAATATTTAAGCCTTCTAAGCCAACTGGCTGATTAGGAGTCTATAATAGTGTATACAATGGTATCTGGCAATATTTAAGCCTTCTAAGCCAACTGGCTGATTAGGAGTCTATAATAGTGTATACAATGGTATCTGGCAACTCTGTCTTCGGAATACATGGCGTTATCTGGCAACTCAGCCAACTGGCTGATTAGGCGTATATAATAATAATGTATGCAATAATACTGCTAAAAAGAGGTATCTGACAACCATTTACAGCCAACTGGCTCATTAGGAGTCTATAATAGTGTATACAATGGTATCTGGCAACTCTGTCTTCGGAATACATGGCGCTATCTGGCAACTCAGCCAACTGGCTGATTAGGCGTATATAATAATAATGTATGCAATAATACTGCTAAAAAGAGGTATCTGACAACCAGCCAACTGGCTGATTAGGAGTCTATAATAATGTATACAATGGTATCGCGGTATCTGGCAACTCAAGCCAATTACGCCAACTGGCTGATTAGGAGCCTATAAAACAACGCCAGCCCGGCTGGAAGTCTTAATGTGCACTTGGCTCCTGCCAGGTGAACACCTCTCCTCCTTTCTCTCCTCCTCCTCCTTTCTCTTGGGGGATAACGCCGCCTCCAAGTTCCCCCCCCACCCCCTTTCCCCCACCCCCTTTGCAACAACCCCCTCCCCTTTGCAACAACCCCCTTTGCAACAACCCCCTCCCCCCTTTGCAACATTACATAATAACCTGCAACATTCCTGCACTCTCCCCTTTTGCGGCTATACTACTGACATTAACACGTGTTACGGAAGAGAAAGATTTAGGTATTATTGTTGCCGACACACTTAAACCGAGTAAGCAATGTATCGAAGCGGTTAGAAAAACAAATCGGAGCTTAGAATTTATTGGTAAATCATTTGAATTTAAGTCGGAGTAAACAATGCTAACATTATATAATAACCTAGTACACCCCCACCTGGAATACTGCGTTCAGTTCTGGTTCCTATATTACAAGAGGACATAGACAGAACGGAGAGAGTGCAGCGACGAGCTCTAAGATGAATTCTGGACTTAGAAACAAATCCTACGCTGCCCGTTTAGAAACGTTAAAGTATTCTCACTCGTTAAAAGGCGTATTCGAGGAGATTTAATCCAGATATTTAAAATGATTAAAGGTTTTGATAATGTCGACGCCGAAAAATATTTCACCTTCAGAAATGCAAATAGAACTGGTGGTAATGATCTTAAATTAGTGGGTAAACATTTTAATTCTAATGAAGCAAAACTTTTTTTTTTCAATCGTATAGTTAATTTGTGGCATGGATTGCCAGCCAGCGTAGTTCAAAGTAATTCGGTCGAATCCTTTCTAAAAAGAGACTGGATCCTTATCTTGCCTTAAACCCCCAGTTAGAAGCATTTGTTAGCGCGTAGAAGTATTGTAGAATTTTCATTCGGATTCCCTTCTCTGTACTTTAAAATTTTCACTATCTTTAAATTTCTTTCTTTCCTTTCAACCTCTTTTCTTTGGTTTAATTTTAAACTTTCACTGGCTTTAAATTTTCTTACATCTTTTAATCTTCCTTCTTAAACAGAGAGCCTCGTTGGGACCAGCGGGTGTGTTGCTGTTTGGTGTCCTTTGTATTCCTTTGTAATATTCATACCAAAGCGAAAACTTTATATGGTCGTAATGAATTAAGTATACATAAATACCTCTATCCTATTGTACTAAAAATTTATACTAATTTCATTTTAAGAATGTCATATTTTATTTATTTTCCATCTCTCTTTCCTTGTATCCCTGACAACGTACACTTTTTCTCCTACTTTTAACAGACCTTCCTTATCTATTCCACAATTCATTCCAAAGATAGGACTGCGTGACCACACCTTTGCTAAAGAGTCTGGTTTCTCCAGAAGTCGGTATCTGTAACAAGAATTTGTATTTTGTAAGCACCGTTTTTATTTAGTTTGTTTACAAGAACTAATTTTATAAGTGGCAATACAGTGGCGCTCATAAGTATTCGTACAGAGAAGTATTTCAGTTATATTTGTCTTTATCTTTTGTACCATGCATAGGATAGTTATGAAAAGTTTACCTTTCGTTTGGAAAAAAATAACAAATACAAAAATTAGTTTAACTCCAACATATAATGTAAAACATCAAAGAATTTGAGGAAAATTAAAATAAGCTAAAATGCAAAAGTGTTCGTACATTTATTTACAAAATTAATAGGTACTTTGTGTGTCCACCTTAAGCTTGAAGAATTAAAAAAAAATTTCAGTAGTTGGCTGTTTATAGATTAGAGATTGTTGGCAATTTTCAATTCTAGAATTTTCACTGTGGATCTTCATGGAAGACGGATGACTGTACAAGCCATTCGTAAGCAATGGGTTGTCGTAGTAAAGAGCTGACTACAGAACTTAAGAGATTTGTTATTGCTGCACATGAGTCTGGAAAGAGTTATGGAAAGATGGGAGAACTTCGAATTCCATTTACGACAGTTGTTTCAGTTATAAAGAAATGTGGACTCTAACAAGGTGTGGATGAGCTTGCAAGATTTCAAAACGTATTGCTAGACGGATTGAAACAACGGCTGCTGCGAATCCACGAGTGATTGCAGGTGATATTTGTCGAACATTAAGACTGGCTAAGATCGCTCTCCATCCCTCCACTGCACGTCGTACATTGAGAAAGAATGGTCTACATGGAAGAGTTGCACGAAAAAAATCTCTGCTACGAAAAATGTACAAAGCAATTCATTTAAATTACGCCAATGATCATCAAAATGATGGATTTGCATTCTGGAAGAAAGTTCTCTGGACGAGCGAGACCAAAATTGAATTATTCGGGAACAACGAGCAACAGTTTGTTTGGCGAAAATCAAACACTGCATTTGAGGAAAAATACATCCTTCCTAAGGTTAAACATGGTGGTGATAGTTTGTTTCTTTTGTGATACTTTAGTGCTTCTGGTCCAGGAAACTTTGTTGTTATCAATGGAATTTTGAATTCGAAGAAATATCAGGAATGTTGGAAAAGAATGTATTGTCTTCAGTTCGGGAGTTGCGAATGGGTCACAATTGGCTGCTGCAACAAGGTAATGATCTAATACATAAAAGTAAGAGCACCTTGAAATGGCTTCAACAAAACAATTTCAAGGTTCTCGTGTGGCCCAGTCAAAGCCCACATCTCAATTTAATCGAGAATTTATGGTTTGATTTCAAAAAAGCTGTCGGCAAGAGAAGCCCTTCGAATCTGAATAAATTGCAACAATTTTCTTTAGAAGAATAGGCTAAAATTTCTACTGAAAGATGTCGAAACCTTGTAGAAACCTATCCAAAACGAATCATTGAAGTCATTCAAGCAAAAGGTGGACATATAAAATATTAAATAATTTTGTAAATAAATGTACGAAAACTTTTTCATTTAACTTTTTTTTTATTTTCCTCAAATTCTTTGATGTTTTACATTATACTCTATGTTGAAGTTGAACTAATTCTTTTATTTGTTAAAGTTTTCCAAACGAACGGTAAGCTTTTCAATTTTTCATAACTATCCTTTACGGTTACAAAAGATAAAGATGAATATAACTGAAATATTTTTCTGTACGAATACATATGAACACTACTGTACATGGTGAAAAATATAATCGAATAATACAGAATATAAATTAATTTTACACTAAACCTTTTCTTTAAGTGAACCTTAGGTGAAGATAACCCCAATTAAGAAGGTTAATTTGTATTGAACACGTTTAAAAAAGATACAGCTAAAACTACACTAATTGCAATTTCAAAATTGGCTTCCCTCCTCGTTAGGTATATTGTACATATTCAATTAAGCAGTCTTGCAGATTAGATTTAGCGCAAAAGAGTCTCTAATATAAAACTGGTCCAATAATGGAACAAAACAAATTATTGTCTCAACAACCAACAGTCCTTTAAAATATGATAGTTGAAAGAGCAAATTCAAATTACTGGTGTCAGATGACTCTGCGACGCTGAAGTGAAATGGCTCGTAGTATGAATATTTGTGAATGAAAACTCATCCAGCAAGTGACAATAATTAATATATCATGGCTCTCAGGTTTGTTTTATGTACGTTTTGTACCTAATTTTCTGTCATTTAACAGAACTTACTTTACTAGAGTCGCCAAAGGCTCCTTTCTTCGTTCTCCTGTTTTATTATCAATGCAAGTGATAATGCATCTGCGAAGTTCAAGATAAGAAGATTAGACAGTGTAAAAGCACACGTTAGCTATTAGGGCATTTGATATGAATGACTGGCAAACGACAGGGTGTCTGAAAAGTCATTCCCTATTTTTAAATTCTTATTGCTCCTAAACGAAAAGGGATATGAAAACACTTCTTTAACTGAAATGAAGCTTATTTATTATCGTTTACTTTATGACAAAACTGAAAAGTTTAATAAAAAGTTAAAGTTCAACGTAGGCTCCAGCATTGTCCACACACTTCTGTAACCTGAGTGGGAAAATGCTGGAGAATTGCTCTTCTTCCAAGATGGGGCATTAACTGTTCGTGCCTGGTTAAATAACCACTTCTCCGGACGGTGGTTAGGTTGTCGAGGGCCAACGGAATGGCCTGCTCGAAATGCAGATTTAAAGCCATGCGACTTCTTTCTGTGGGGCTGGGCCAAAGAAGAATTGTACAAATCAAAACCAAGGAACATTGATGAACTTGAAAACAAAATTCGTGATGTTCTTGGTATTGTACCACGTGATTTCTTGAGAAAATCTGTTGAAAATGTACCGGTAAGGTTACAAAAGTGTGTGGACAATGCTGGAGCCTACTGTACGTCAACTTTTAACTTTGCATTAAAGCTGTTCAATTTTGTAATAAAGTAAACGGTAATAAATAGGCATCATTTCAGTTAAAGAAATGTTTTCATATCCCTTTTCGTTTAGAAGCAATAAGAACTTAAAAATTAGGGAGTGACTTTTCAAACACCCAGGTAGTTTGAAAGTTTGTATATGCTATATGTACTATTAAACCAACTGCGAAATAATGTCATCAAAAGTAGAGTTGTTGATGAAAACATTTAACATGGTTGTTGAAGATACAAAACACGCGTAAATGTTCACCTCTCGCAAGGTTTAGTCACCCTGAAAATTACTTCGCCTATTCTGACGTACTCCCACTCGTCTTCATCGAAAGGAGGAGGTCCTTTGATGACAATGTTGGGTCGAAAGTTCTCCATTGGAACTACTTCTGTTGTACGTCGATTCAAATCTTCCAGAGAAGCGTTGTTTGCTATCATATAGGCCGTTGTATCCGCATAAAAAAGCTGCAACACAATTTTAACTTTAAATTAAGATTTTATAAAAAGCAAAAGTTTTGAACTGATATTGTACTGGATGAGATTTCGGAATATTAAAGGCTAAACGGTGATATGCCCTCCTGGTCGAAATCTCCAGAACTGACAAACTAATCGTTCAAGACAGGACTTGAATAGAACACGCTTGTCTTGCTCGAAAGCTTGATTAAGTTAGTGTAACAGATAATTAATAAAAGTTAGGTTAAATTAGGTATAATAAATAAACAAAGACAAAATAATGCAGGTGACAGACAATTGTTCATATGAAAGAACGTGTTCTCTTTCGGTCACGAGAACTTCCAATTTTGAAGAATTCAATGGAAGGGTATGGCACTGGCTATGTACATTATATTTTTAAAGTGAAACAAAACATTTCTAATGTCAGTTTTACATATTTCAGGAAAGAAAATACCCTGATGGCTCAGTATACCAATCAAGAGAAGGTAGAACTGGTATTGCTACATGTTTCTGGAAAAAGCCAGAGGGAGGCATGTCAGTTATTTTACGAACATGCCTCCCTCTGGCTTTTTCCGGAAACATGTAGCAATACCAAATCCATCTTCTCTCGATTGGTATACTGAGCCATCAGAGTATTTTCTTTCCTAAAATATGTAAAACTGACATTAGAAATGCGTTTGTTTCACTTTAAAAATATAATGTCTATTTTTCCCTACGAGTCCAGACTTCTGGGACACCCTGTATATCTATTTTTTTCTACTGTATTTTTACTGTAGATCAATACATTAAGAAAAATAATTTTTTGCTTATAAAATCTAAAGATAGATTAGAAATTAGCATTATACATATGTAGAGACCGACCAGAAATTCCTTTCTTCACGTCCGCAAACATCCGGGAATCATCAGAAACCGAAAAACACACGTGATTTTCAAAGAGAGAGAAACAAAAGGAGATTTGTCTTCTCCCAAAAGGCCCGCGAAAAGTTAACGTCTTCCGAGCCTATATAAGCCATAGTTCACTAAACTCGCCCTCACTTTGCTCGTTACTCCTCCTCGTGAATCTCCTCTTTCACGTAGCGCCATTCGACCTCAGCCAGCCTCAGTCCCTCAAGCAACACCTCAACAATACACGAAGCGAATCAACACTTGAGGCGACCTACAATTTCACCACTCTACCGGCGTCATCCTTCTGGCCCTGGCTTCACTCATCCTTCACCACAATTCGATCGGCGCCCGTTCAACAAGTATCTCAACCAGGGCCGCCGCTTCCATTAGGCGAGGTTAGTAAATGCTAAGGGCGCCAAAGATCTGGGGGGCGCCAGCGCCTCCCGCCCTGTGCACGTATGATAGTATTATGTAAGAACAACATGAAAAAAATAATGAAGGAATGAGAAGCATAGATAAATGATGAAAGGTTGTACGACGTATGTACACCAGTTTAGCTTGACTGATATTTACATAATTAACTTATTCATCTTATTGGGTCATTATAGAACTTTCACTATCACGACCTTTAACCCTTTAGGGACGGGAGTCGTAAATAAGCGATTTAAAAATGTTGCGCGCACAGACGGGAGTCGTCAATAAGCGACTCGGCTTATTTACGGCTTAATATGAGTTCCGGGAGTCGTCAATAAGCGAATAACTGTTTTTATGTGACATATGCCCTTCTTGCTTGGAAAAAACAGTAGATATGTCCTTTTTGCACGCATATTTTAGCGTTCTGATTTGTTACTACATATGCCTCGCTTTACTCGCTGTTTTGATTGGTCATGACACTTTCTTGAACTGTGAAATGATTTATAATTTTATAATAAATGTATGTATTAGCAAATTAAAATAGATCAGTGTAAGGCAAATAGTTTCTTCAATATAGTACCTTGATTACTTTGTGGGCAAACCCAATCGTGAAGTGGGAGGCGGGTGGGGGCGCCAGCTGCAGTCCTGCTAAGGGCGCCAAATAGGCTGGCGCCGGACCTGATCTCAACAGGCCCTCACCACATCCCTCTGCCGGTAGGCCAACAGTCTTCAGAGTTATCTACGGCGAAACGCAATACGTTCAAACTTTACGTAGGCCCTCGTCAGTCTTCAGAGTTATCCACGTCGAAACGCAGGACGGTAAACCTTCACGTAGGTTTCTTCAGTCTCCAAAGTTATCCACGTCGAAATCGCAGGTCGGTAAGCCTCTTGTCGGCACTCAATCAGCCTACAGTGTTTTGTTACGTCGTACTAGACTATCCAGGATTCAAAGTTGAAAAGTTCACAAACTCAGCCTAATCGCGTAGGCTCTAAAAGGTTTCTTCAATACATTTCAAACTAACTCTTCCGTTAAGACCGCAGTAGGTCTATTCAAGTGTTGTATCAATACCGTAGTTTTGTATCACCTTGTTATTGTGTTCATTCATATAACTTACTTATTTTGCATCCGATTGTTTATGTGCTCTTTTATGCATTTCATTTTTACCGACCTAATCCATTTACTGTACCATACCGTACTTTCATTATTTCAGTTACTATTGGCTCAATTACTTATTCTGTGTTCACCTCTGCATATCTCATTAGCCTACCTGAATTAGTGTATTTACTTAACAATTAGACTGTATAACCATTTCTTATTGCTTATGGAAAAACTATACACGCTTGCAACATGGTATCGTATGTGGTACCTTTACTTCTTAATTAAATATAAATTATTAATTAATTGAATTAAATATCTACAAAATTGCCTCGGGATTGGCGACATAGCCTATTGGGAAAGAAAATAATTGCCATACATACATAGAACCCATATGTAGGCATCGGGCCTGTATAACAACAAGAAAACCAAATTTATTATTTCGTGTTCAAAATTTTCCATTTCCGACTCGTGAAAATTACTTCGAGAGAAGAGTCAACGAACTTTGCCAAATCAGCAAATAATAAAAATACGAAGATATATATTATATTATAGCTGCTCGCTCGGAGCTTGCTTATGTTACAGCGATGCTTTAAGCAAGGAAGATGTACTTTATCTTCCTATAAATTCTGAGTGAAATCCTCTTAATATAAAACCTAATAACTATAAAAAGGATAGGCCTATTCCTTCAGGTATTTAAATAGTGACTGCCTATATTAGTTACATCAAATCAACTCATTGTGTAACTCCATCGTACCACGGCCCTACATCGAAAAAGATCGTCGCGCCCTACATCGAAACAGAAGGGAGGCCCAACGAAATAATAAGGTAAGGCAATTCCTTTCTTTACCATTAAGCAGCGCAAATACCGAAGGCAAATAAACATAGAGGTCCTTTGAAGACCTACATATATATAATTCTCTAACGAAAAAACGTAGGGCTTTTGTCGTTAACTCTCCATTGGAATCTGCTGGAAATTTCCAACGGATGAGGGTATCAGGCAATCAATTCATAGCCCTGTAGTTTTTTCATTTGCTATTAATCAGTTATCTTTAACATAGTATAAATACCGTTATAGAATTGTTAATCACTGTGAACAAAGAATTGATTTATTTTCCTAATTAAACACAAAACAACAAAAACAACAAAGTAATTTCTCTCTTCCTTATTAAATATTGTTTGTTTGGGCTGTAGGTCCAAGCTGGTGACTCCTAATTATTCATTTCACTTTAATTCATAAATTATAGTAAACCTACTTTCTTGGCCACATCAAATTGGTGATCCGTAGACCACTATACACATATAGGAAATAATTTCTAAGGATCAAATAGTGTTTATAGTCATTTAAAATTTTTGAACAATCCAAAATTTCCCCAAATTCTAAACATGTTACGTATGGGATTGAACTCGGAATGGTCCCCTGAGGTTCTTTCATGATACACACAGACCACGCATGGAACAAGGAACTCTTGTGGGAAAATTAAATCCACTATAGGCCACGTCGGGCTAACATCATGAAAAAGAAAAACTATAGTGTTTGTCATTTACCATTACTTATTCAGACTATAGGGGATTTAATTTTCCCAGAAGAGTTCCTTGTTCCATGCACGGTCTGTGTGTATCATGTTACGTATTTTCAGTGCTGTGCCCACTAATTCCTAAAGTTAGCGCCGCTAGCACATCATAAAATTTAGCACCGCTAATGGTAACGCTAAGCATTTCAACAGTTAGCGTCGCTAACGCTAATTTTGTCGCTATTTTTTTCTGAAACCACCCCAATTTAAATATGTTCTACCTTCCGTAATTTATTTCATATATTAGCACATACCTTGATATAACTGGTTGCTTAGGTACAAAAATGTGACGTTGCAGAGCTTTCCAAACTGGTGTGTCGCGACACATTAGTGTTTTTTGTATTTTGAAATTTTTTATTTTTCTCTCAACAAAATCGGCTACAAGATAAACCACCTACTGAAAAATTATCTGATATTTGATATTTGATAACAAAAATTAATTAATGTGTCGTGAAAATTGTTATGCTTAAATAGTTTGTCGCCAACGTTAAAAGTTTGGAAAGCTCTGCGTTATAGTCTACGAAAATGAAAACATTTTTATGTTGGAGTAGAGTTGCCTCAGTCTTTTATAATGGAGACTGCAGTCAGCGAACCAACTTTTAGTACAAGTGGTTTTGGAAAATTAGCGATTAGCGGTTCGCGATTGACGTTCTCTGAAAACTTAGCGCCGCTACCTGTTTCGTTAGCAATTTTGAAAATTAGCGGCGCCAATTAGCCCCGCTAATCCCAGCACTGCGTATTTTAATACTTGCATGTGAATCATTACCATGGGTTAATAATGCATTGTAAACAAGAATTGTTTAGCTCATTTTGCTGACTTGGATAACGTTAATAGGCTCGAGTGGCTTTATGTTATTCAAATAATTATAATGTGATGTATTACCTTGTCCGTTGTTTTGAATTGAGGGAACTCGAAGTATTTGGGTTTGTTAGCACATCTTTCCCAGACAATGTTACCTCTAAAAATGAGTCGAACTTGGCTTTTATTATCGAAGAGAACATCCGACAACCATTCAGCCACCTCATCTCCGCAGTCAACTCCACGCACTTTCTGTCGCCACACTCTTCATTAAAGAAGAAACTTTATGTTAACCATAAAACAGCGTATTTTCCGGGCTAACAATAATTCGTCAACGTGACATTCTATTGACAAGGAATTTTTAGTGTATTAAGTTAGGTTAAATTAGCGGATATTTACCCATCGGATCGACAAGACCATAACATTGGCACTCTAAAATTTTAAACTAGTTTAGCCTAACAACTTTTCAGAGCACTGGAGTTCATTTCAAAGTAGTGAGAGTTCTATTTCAGAACACTGGGAGTTCGCAGATGATAGGAAGCTGAATGAGATCTCCTGGGAGTCAAAACCTCCGAAAAGGGGACTAGTATGTTTCATGGACTGCTCTCGATTTTCCTACGAAATTGCAAACAAGGGCAGTCGATGACTCTGATTTTGTTTCTGCAATCGGTTTTCTTGAGAAATGATAAAGAAAAATGTTATCGGATATTGAATAAATTTATTTACTGAAACGACGCAATACACTCCAACATCTTTTTGAATAAGTCCGAGCTGGTGTGGCGCTTACGCCATACAAATTCACAAAGGTACGAGTCAAGTTGGTCGCGATCTGTTTCGCATCGCAGTTTGTTCGATTGTATCAATGAATTCCACAAGCTTTCCACCTGCTGAGTGTGAGCTCCGGTAGATGGGTCGATAAAGTTCATGCTGTGGTTAACAGTGTAATGCGAATAGTTGTACCCAGGTTAGGTTAGGTTAGGTTTCTCAAGAAAACCGATTGCAGAAACAAAATCAGGGTCATCGACTGCCCTTGTTTGCAATTTCGTAGGAAAATCGAGAGCAGTCCATGAAACATACTAGGTCCCCGAATAGTCATACTTATCTTCAGGGAAGCCACTTAGAACGGAACTTTAGTATTAAATATTGTACATAAAAATTTCTCAAGGGAAAAATGTATGCATTTTATGTATTATTATTCCCCATTATGCTTGGAATTCTTAAATTGGAGGTCTGATCAGCTGGAGGTGCCCTCTGGACCAGTCCTCCTTTCTCTAGGTAATTCCTAAGCGAATTGCGCACTATAAATTACTGCTTGATAAATCTTCGGTTCGGTCGCTTTGGCAGGCTACGGAGAAATGATGCAACGACGAAATGATGACGACTTATGCATAATGAGAATCACCCGAAGATCCGTCACCCCAGCCTTTTTTAGTTAGCTTTATAAGGCTAACTAACGAAAATATCACGACTTAACCTAACCAATCGTTAGGTCAACTGTACGCCCTTGACGATTGGTTAAGTTAGGTCGTGATATTTTCGTTAGTTAGCTTTATAAAGCTAACTAAAAAAGGCTGGGGTGACGGACTTCAGGTGATCCCATAATAAATAAATAAATAAATAAATAATTCCTTAAAACTGCACGGTGTACTGCAGATTAGATTAAGTAGTTTGGTATTCATGCTGTCCTTTATTTTCCGCTGTCTTCTAATACGTAACTGAGCACACGAGATAAATGTACGCATTATACGTTAGGGTGTACCATTTTTGGGTCATTTTCAAAAAGTCAAGGTCCAGGAGTCTAATGTTGTGCCAAATGATGTCCTAAACACGAATTTTACAGGCATTTTCTAATCCGACAAATTTTGAACCCCCCCCCCCCCTTTTGAAATTTTGCGCATCCCCTTTTCCTAAAAACCCCATATATCTCAAACACTATCAACTTTATCGAAAAATGTTATAGAATAAAAATGATTTAGAATCAAAAGTTCTATTAGAAAAGTTCATCAAAATAGAAATTTACTTAATTTTGAAAATTTTCATTTATTTTTTAAAAATTTAAATTAAAAACATTTTTTGCTTGCAGTGCCTTCTTCTTAAATAAGGTGTTACCGCCACCTTTGAAGTATCACCCCAATGCAGCTTCGCGGCGATGGGCTTTGTATTTGCTAGTTATAATGCAAATCATAATTAGTTTTTATTATAACTAGCCTATACAAAGTGAGGACAACCTCAAAACTATATATATATAAAATAAAGCTAAAAATTAACACTTTATCTATAGTTGTGAGGTCCCATCGTTTTTTTTTTTCCTTTATTCAACACTTTCCTCAAAAAAATAAAAAGAAACAAGTTTCCTAATTAGAAATCATTGATATAAGAGCTTTTTAAACATAAAAATAAGAAAAGACAATTTATGGTATATTTAATAAAAAAAAAAAATCAGCCTCTTCTAAATTAAAACAATCTCTGCAAATAAAAATACCTAATCTATCTGTTAATGAACTATTCTTTACTGAGTTTCATTCTTTTAAGAGTCTCTTTACTAGGATCAGGAATTAGTCTTCTATTCTCTTCCACAATTTGCAAAAGACCTTGAAATTCTTCTTCATTTTAACATTTGTCATGAAAGTCTTGAACCAGCTTGATTCCTCTTTCAGCGGTATCATTGACTACTCTAATAGATGAAAGAATGTTTTTTAGTTTGTTGTAGTCATCGACCTCTTCCCATGTTGATGCTGGTTTCTTTATCCATGAGTCTGGTTTTGACCCACAGCATTGAAATAAATGCCATGAAATTGGACCTACTAGCTGATGAAGCTTTGTGTCTTCCTTTAAAATGGGGAAAACAGGTTGCCCACATACATAATTTTCTAGAACTGGATATTTGTTTAAGGATTTTGCGATCTTATCTTTTTCATCATTACTTAGCGATCCAAAGAAACTCAAAGGGACCACTTCCTCCGTCAAATACCAGTAATGATTGGCAAAAGATTTCAAAGCAGCATTTGCAACTTCCCTATCTTCCTTCTTGTAATTCACCAAATCATGATAAAACTTCAGATCATTAGCTGGACTATCTAGTGAATTAGAACATAAAAGCCAGTATTTTCCATAAATTAATGCATTAAATAGACACATTCTCTTTAATTTCTTAATCAATGATTCATCATATGATGCTTGGTGGGCAAAAGCATACATTTTATTTGTATACAAAATCATTGCCATCCACCTGGCATGGTGCATTGCACCAGGTTTCCGCCAATGACTGTTTTCTCTGGAAACCTCTCCTAAAAGCATTAAAGTTGTTTCAGCAACTTCCTTATAGTCATCACGTGGAAAGCAGTCAGATTTTCTTAAACATTGGGTCATAAATTCTACACATTCTTCCTTTAGGCCTCTTTGATACCTTGATTTAACATCAAGAACATTGTATGTAGATTTCGTATTAATTTTCTTCCATTTAGACTCGCGAAATTCTTTGAATAACTCAAACTCAGGAGATTTACTTGGGCCAAAAATGGTTTCATACACAGCACACAAAACTCTTTCAGCCACAATAATATTATTATTATTTATTTTAATAGGGTGTTTCATAAATTAAAAGTTTGGAAAAATTTTAATCCACATGGATCCCCTTGTTCCATTTGCTGAGGAGACTGATAAACCGAAGTATTAATTCAATAGTTTAAAGTTTACGGGTCCCCAGTTTGATGCTCTGGCAGATCATAAACGGAAAAAATTAAACAAAAATCTGTCAATGAATTTTTATTCAACAAACGAGTACCATTTCACTACACATTTTCACAAAGATACAAAAAACATAACCACTTCTTGCGAATCATTTGTCCATGAAATCCTTCTTGGTTTTATTCGGGTATTTCGCCCTATGCTGCATCACAGTTTTGAGCAAATACTGCTTCTGCTCTTCGTTCTTCGTCAGAGAACAGTTGAACTCTTTGGTGAGCGTGATGGCTCTTTCGGCCCGATCGTTGACGACAGAGATTTTGTTAACAGTTGCCGCTGCTTGCTTGAAGCCCTCTACTTCAGTCTCTGACGAAGTTGAAATCACTAAAGCCCCCGTATCTTCTGCAGCTCCTTGTTCCTTCCTGGCCTTCTCCTGTTGTTCCTTAATCTTGTCCAGCCTCTTCCTTTTCCTAATCTCCTTATAGTGAAGCTTCATGTCAACAGGGCCCATGCTGCAGGAATTTGGATCTTCACGCTGCATGTCGAGAAAGTGGATGTCCTCCTGATTCTTCATCATTTCCTTAGCCTGTGAATGAGCAATGTCCATGATCTCCTTCGCTATTGCCTCCTTGAACATCGCCTCCTTCACTCGGAAGGACTCTGCTTTATGTGACTTGTGCTTCACAAGCCGGTCGTATTCCTTGAGAAGGGATTCCATCTTCCTCAAGGCCGAATCTCGACGCATCATGGGGATTCTCGCTCTCTCCCAAAATATGAGACAGGCATCCAGGCACAGGTTCAGGCATTTAGTACGTCCAAATTTTTGCTCCTTTTGGTGGTAAAAGTACTTTTTGAGTACTTGCAACTGAGTTGGAAGGCCACTTGATGTGATGTTCGCATCCGTCTGGCCAATAAGAAACACTTCTGTTTTCGCTCTGGTAGACACCTGGAAAAGAAAACAAACTAAATAATTCCACAGAAATAATTTCACATCGTAATTAATTTCATTAATTAAATAAAGAAAAGCAGTAACTGGGACTCGAACCAGTGTCATAGCCGTTTGGCGGCATCGCTCAAGTCGGCGTACACAGCACGCTATCCACTACACCATCTAGGGAGTGGATAGCGTGCTGTGTACGCCGACTTGAGCGATGCCGCCAAACGGCTATGACACTGGTTCGAGTCCCAGTTACTGCTTTTCTTTATTTATAAAACTGATACGTGTACACTACGTTCTCTTTGACAATTCATTAATTAAATAAATTTCAATACCGCAGTAAAATTACATTAATTAGTATCATAAATAATTACCAGCTTAGTTGTCCAATATGCAACAGACTAATTAATTTCATGTAATATTAATAATAAATATCACTACCACAGTAAAATGACAGAAATTAAATAATAATAAATTTCAATACCACAGTAAAACGAGATAATTAGTAGCATATATAATTACCTCCATAGTTGTCCAATAGGCTATACAACACGAACCGCTCAAGTGACGAAGAAAACCGTCTTCACTGCAGGCAGGCGAGAAATGAACTGACAAAAAGTCGTCAAAGTTGGGGACCTCTAAATGCAGCGCGATCTGGTTCAAACTTGCACAAACGTGTTTTCTTGTTCTTTAGAATACGGAGAAACGTGTGGATTAAAACTCCAAGCTCATTTTTATTTTACCCTATAGGTATGAAACACCCTAAGCCACATGATGGCGGCATGCTAACCAAATCAATTTCTTTTGCAAAAGTTCTTCAAGTAACTTACAGGAACCTTTCATCCATCCTGAATTGGATGCAGTGGTATCAAATGATACTCCAAAGACATTTTGCTTCAAGTTCCATTTTTCAATACTTTGAAATACAGAAGTGGCTTGAGACAATCCAGTGGAATCATCTATTATAGAAACTGGTAAAAGTTTTTCTACATTTGGGTATCCAGTAACAAGTATTGCAAGGCGGTCTTCTTGTTCTGAACATGATTTAGTAAGTAGCTTGCTATCCCAATGTACTAGGCAGTGATCAGGAGGAGTAAAATCCTTGATGCAAGTTTCATATTTTCGTTTTCTTGTCTTTCGAGCGGCTCTTGCAGATGTGGTCCTGGAGAGAGACAGTTTTTCAATATCCTTGCCACACCTAATGGCTACTGCAGCAGCAAAAACAGTCCGTTGTCCAATAGAGAGATTAAGTCTGTCTGCAGTGGAGGAAACCAATGGCGAGTCAAGAATATTTTTGGGGCTGGAAGCATTTGAAGGTCCTGCTGTAGGTTCTGTCGGAAACTCTTCATAGCTGTCTGTCTCAGAACTGGTCGTGCTAGAAAGAAGGGTCTCTGATGTTCTGGCTGTAGCACTCACTTGCTTCACTGATTTATGTTTCTCTTTGCGTTTCTTCTCTTTCTCTAATCTAATGTACTTGCGCTGTACTTTTGATGCATAATCTGCATCTAGCAAACCTAAACATGTTTCTCGTTTTGTTCTTTGATCTTCTAAGAATGAAATATCATATGCTTTCTGAGGCTCAGTTCTCATGCGGTCTTTTTGGATTAATTCAACGGCATTTTGAGAAGAGATGTCAAAAAGGGAATCCATAATTTTCATGAAATTAGAGAGTTCATTTTCAAAGCTTGCTCTTTATTTGTGCTTGATTAAATTATTATGCATTTCTTCTAGATTTAACAGCATCTTCCTGCCTTTAGGGTTTTTACTAATATCTATAGTAGGAATGCATGCTTTTTTGTTTTGCCATATTATTAGTAGCTTCTGTAGAACTTCATTTACAGTAGAATCTTTTGTAACTTTTGGACCCTTATACTGCATTCTCCGGAAATAAATAAAATGGCTTAGAACATCTTTATTGGATGGTAAAACAATTTTAGATGAACTCATAATATCAGCCTGCAAGCGACCAAGAATAAAGTCATGCTGTTTTGTAGCTGTTTGACTCATTTTTTATTTATTTTTCAAATAAAGCAGTCTGAAAAGAAACAATAAGAGTAAAAACAATGCTTGTTTATTAAAATTCAATGTAAAAAAGGATTTTTAAATTTGGATTATACTCACAATATACTCATAAATAATGTAACTTAAGCACCTTATTTTATATTAATACAATAAGGTGCTCTTGGACAAAAGAAAATGAAAATTTTCAAAATTACGTAAATTTCTATCTTAATGAACTTTTCTAATAGAACGTTTGATTCTAAATCATTTTTATTCTATAACATTTTTCGATAAAGTTGATAGTTCTTTAGATATATGGGGTTTTTAGGAAAAGGGGATGGGCAAAATTTCAAGGGGGGTGGGGTGGATTCAAAATTTGTTGGATTAGAAAATGCTTGTTAAATTCGTGTTTAGGACATCATTTGGCACAACATTAGACTCCTGGACCTTGACTTTTTGAAAATGACCCAAAAATGGTACACCCTATAATATACGTCCATAAGTGTAAGCATGGTATAAGTTTTCAGTGTTATTTTTTTCATTATTATTTCTAAGTTTTCTACGTCCTTCTTAGCCTAGAGTGGATCTTAGGGTCTTTGTTAGATTGTAACTCTGTAATTGTTATATTTACTCATTTACCTTTAATTTCTATGATATTTTTGAGTTGGATTAAATTAAAGGTACAAGGAGGTGAATATTAAAATACGCTTTCTACAGTTAATGCAAGAAAATAAATTGCTGTAGACTTGCATAAAAAGATGTTGCAAATGCAAATGTATGGTCACGAAATCGATGAATACAATATATATATATACACTACACTGTATAGTGTATACATTACGACAGTTATTGTCTTAAAGTTAAAAAACATTGGCCGGTTATAATAACACTATGTACTGGAAAGGCAAAAGTGCGCTTATTGCGATTAAAACATTTATAACAATATGCATTGCTTCCTAACATACTCAAACGAAGACACTGGTTTCCATGGTAACAGCGTCATTTGATGAACTTAATATTTTATCCGAAAATTGTTTTTGCGGGTGAGAGGAGAACATGAATAATGGAACAGCGTGTATTATCCTCAGAATTCCATGGATTACGAGTAAAATTCTTATTTCTCTTTACTTCATTTTAAGTTCTTAATTATATATTTTATTGTATTTATACCTATATTCGTCTTTATACACTAACACGTAACCGCGCATTTTTGCCTATACAAAACTTACTCCCGGCCAGGATTCGAACCCGAGCCCCATGACTCGGAGTCGCAGGTGTTGACCATTAGGCTACGACAAAATTAAGGGTGAGAACAACGTGCGACATTTTATCATCCGAGGAAACACGCTTTCGTGTTAACTTTTTCTTGTCGTAGCCTGATGGTCAACGATCGTGTCTTCGAGTGAAACTGCCCGGATTCGAATCCTGGTGAAAGATACATTTTCTCTCTCTCTCTACATATATATATATATATATAATTTATCCACCATCAGGATTCGAACATGTATAATTTAGGGTGGATCGATTTTACATTTTTTTCGATTTCCATATTCTAATAGAGACAAAAACTTGCGCATGCATGAGAAAATAGCCTCTGCAAAATCTTAGCTTAATAGGTAATCATCTTCTGCCCCCGGCAGAGCGATGAAAATCATATTTTAGTAGTCAAAAACGTATTTTTCTTATAATTTTTAAAATATTTCAATATGCATCAAAATTATTCCTAATAACTATAAAGTCGATGAAAAAGACCTCATATGATCGTTTTTCCAAGCGCGTTGTCCTACGTTAATATCTTTTGCCCCCCGGCAACAACGTCAAATGTTGAAAAAATAGGTACTGTAATTTATATACATATTTTCAGATCGGCTCTTTGTCTTAAATAATGCATTTATATATTTCCCATAGCATTTATATCGTTGCTTAGGCATGAAATAACACACACGCAAAATTTTATGACTCTAGAGTAATATCTTCTGTCCCCGAGAAAAGTCTAAATGTGGATTATAATTACGTTAATGCGATGTTATAAGTACGATAAGTACTAAGTACAGCTCCTCGCTTGCTAATTTTATAAAATTAGCAACCCAGAACTCACCACGAGGAGGTGGCTGTACGTCGAGTTCCACCCTATCCAGCCCCAACCACCCTTCCTTTGGCTGCATGTCGATTTACATACGATAATCTTTCTTAGAATCAAATCGTGGAATTTTTGTTCGGGAGTGAAGACGAGAGCGGATGAATCCGTCCCTCTCTTCTATTCCACTTACACTGGCAGAGGCTTCGGTTACTAATTTGATGAGTCTCTCGACCGCTTGAGTATGACAAGGGAATAGTGGGATCAGTCCATCAGGCTGGTCTCCCGTCTCAACAAACTCTTTTATTCGGGTATCAGGTATTGTTTTTGTAACGGGGGGTTCGGTCACCTCAGCCGTTTGCCAGTTGATCATTTCGTAATAGTTTTGACTATCGTAGAGCAGCTCAGGCATGGCGAAGGCTCGAATTTCCCCCGCTGGTGATTGTTTTGATCGTGCTTTTAATATTCTTCTCCATCCCAATTCTCTTATGTGTTGCTCATCGGCATGTAGCATGGAGATCAAAATATTTTCTGGGTGAGCAAAGAAAGAATTTCTACGGAGGACTTTGTTGGCGATTGTCTTAGATCTTTGAGGCATGGTCTGAGAGAGACGCATCATTTCGAAAAAAATGTTTTGCGCCCTCAGTGAAACTGGAGTTTTTCTTTATCTTAAACCAAATTGGTGCGTAATAACTGTCATAATGAATCGCACAATTTCGTTGAAGGTGCTGGAGGGTTCATTCACTGGTTGAAACATAGAGGCGCAGAAATCTATTTGCTGTTGTCAGCCACCTGGAATGCGCCATCTTACCTGGATTTCGAAGGTTGTTCTTGAGAAGTTTCTTATCGTTTACTAGTCGACGGCTCTTGATGTTCTGCTATTCCTTCTTGTTTCAATATCGCCAATCTTCTTGCAAGAGTCATCTCGTTTTTATTTGTTGTTTCAACATCCAAAGTTCCTATTGCCATTTTGCGATCACTTCTTTGGTCGAGTAAAAACTGTTGCTCTTTCAGTGGTACTCGTCGTTCACGAGGGCAGCTGCATTTTGTCAAATCAGGGCATTTACAAGCCGATATGTCAAATAAGGTGGTCTTAGTTGATTTCTTGAAGGCCTCAAGATTTTTCTGTAACGATTCGTTCTTCTTTTTCGCGTTCAGTGATTTGATGATGTTAGCCATTTTATCACGATAACTTTTCAACATTTGATTTATCCGTGCTGTCGAAACTGTTGGAATGGAAGCTAATTTCCACAAGTATTCCAGTCTCTCCGTGACCACAGCGGCGATGTCTTTGAATGGAGGTTCCTTCTTTGATGATCTCAACTCAGTTCTCACATGATGGTAGTATTGCATCACATCTTCACATGTGGGAAAACATCGCAAATTCAAATCTTTCCCAGCACCAAATATTGGACACGTAACCGATCTTCTAGTTGTAGCGGTAGCCATCCTGTAAAGATTAAAGAATAATGTATTGTTCTGTTACGCAATAAAATCGAAAAAAACAGAGTTATGAGAAAAACAAACAAGGATATGAGCAGAGAGATTGAGCACACTGAGGACTCTGAGTGAGGAGCCACACACACACACACACACACTGAGGACTCGAGGAGCCAGCTGCAAAATACACACCTGCCTTCGACGCTGTCAAAAGGCAACTGAGGGAACTGCGCAGTGCGTACTGGCGCGTCAGTGGCAGCTGCTGCTGGCAGCACTCACCAGACATGACCTTTAAACCCTAGCCTAGAGTCATAAAATTTTGCGTGTGTGTTATTTCATGCCTAAGCAACGATATAAATGCTATGGGAAATATATAAATGCATTATTTAAGACAAAGAGCCGATCTGAAAATATGTATATAAATTACAGTACCTATTTTTTCAACATTTGACGTTGTTGCCGGGGGGCAAAAGATATTAACGTAGGACAACGCGCTTGGAAAAACGATCATATGAGGTCTTTTTCATCGACTTTATAGTTATTAGGAATAATTTTGATGCATATTGAAATATTTTAAAAATTATAAGAAAAATACGTTTTTGACTACTAAAATATGATTTTCATCGCTCTGCCGGGGGCAGAAGATGATTACCTATTAAGCTAAGATTTTGCAGAGGCTATTTTCTCATGCATGCGCAAGTTTTTGTCTCTATTAGAATATGGAAATCGAAAAAAATGTAAAATCGATCCACCCTAAAATTTTGTATATACTGTATGTTACAGTAAGATTGAGAAACTAGTGAATCCATGAAATCCTTGAAATTTCCAGTAATTTCGCGTAATTACTGTTTCACCCAAGGGGCTTCAGGAAGTTACTGGTTAGGTTAGGTTAGAGTAGGTTAGGTTAGGTTTACCTAACCTAATTTTCGTGAAATTCCTAAGTATTTCAGTAACTGCCTGGAGTTAAATTTCAGTGATGTCAAGAAATGGTATTTTTCCGTTATACCCTCGCAAATGGTAATTTTTTCCTGTATGAATACAATACTTATTAATATATTTTTAGAAATTTTTTATGGACATTTACTATATTAATAAAAATGCTTATTTGTATATTTTTAATGTCAATCGACCTTGACGAGTAGTTTGGTTTAGTCGTGATATTTTCGTTAAAACTAAAGAAAATATTACGGCTTAAACTAACCAATCGTCAGTGTATATATATATATATATATACTGTATATATACAAAACAACGAAAATATCACGACTAAACCTAACCAATCGTCAAGGGCGATTGACAGTGGGGGCTTATTAAAATTGCGGGTATAACAGAAAAGTACCAATTATATTTTTAAAGTGAAACAAACGCATTTCTGATGTCAGTTTTACATATTTCAGGAAAGAAAATACCCTGATCCCTCAGTATACCAATCAAGAGAAGGTGGAATTGGTATTGCTACATGTTTCTGGAAAAAGCCAGAGGGAGGCATGTCGGTTATTTCACGAACATTCCTCCCTCCAGAAACATGTAGCAATACCAGTTCCACCTTCTCTTGATTGGTATACTGAGAGATCAGGGTATTTTCTTTCCTGAAATATGTAATACTCACATAAGAAATGTGTTTGTTTCACTTTAAAAATATAATGTCTATTTTCCCTGAGTCCAGACTTCTTGGACACCGTGTGTACAGTTGGAATGTCATGCGAGTTTGGACTTTATGTGCAAAAATGAATGTTAAAATTATAATTTATACTCACACACACACACACACATTATATATTATATATATATATATATATATATATATATATATATATATATATATTATAGTAAGATTGTGAAACTAGTGATTTCTTGGGTACTTTTCAGTTATACCCTCGCAATTTTAGTAAGCCCCCAGTGTCAATCGCCCTTGACGATTGGTTAAGTTTAGTAGTGATATTTTCGTTGTTTTGTATATATACTGTATATACAGTAGTCCCTCTATAATCGTCGTTAATTGGTTCCATGAATAGACCACGATTAAGGAAATGACGATTAACGAGTCATTGAAATACATGTAATAATGGCAATTCGTTCCAAACACCTGCTGTACTGTACTTGCCAAATTATGAAGTGGCTGGCTGCGCATGGAGAGGTTGATGGGGTCTGGTGATGGAGTTTTATTGCTTGGTAGGTGAATCACCATTCATCAGCAAATCAGGGAGATCTACTGCTATTGATGTTGATGGATGGGGAGACTTCGGTGGATCCGAGTTTCTCTTGCAGAAATAATCCAGAGTTGGTTGTCTTGTAGCCTTCTTTTTCTCTGCAAGATTTCCTTACAGCAACGAAAGGCTTGATTGGCTTCTCGAATGACTTTAGAGGATCTTTCTGCATTGGGGTCATTTTCTAAAACATCCTTCATCTTCTCCCAGTGCCACAAGAAATCCTTCAGATTTCCTGTTGTCAATGTCTTGACAATCTCTTCTTCCTCTTCATTTGACTCCTCTGATACCCTGTGCTCTTCAAGTTGCGACAGTTCTTCAATGTTGAGTTCTTCACTATGAGATTCCAAAAGCTCTTCGACATCGTCCGTAAAACTGCGCGATATCCGTCTGCACTGAGCGCTCAACAAAGTTTTTAATTTTAATTTTATTTCTGTTTAAGGTGCTGCAACCCTGCTGGATTATTGGCACCTAGACTAAAAAGAATATGAAAAAACCTCTACCTCTTCAGTTGTAAGGTTCCACTCTACAACACATAGGATGGAAAAGAAAAAGGAACCTGTTAGTAAAAGAGTAATACTATAGCTACTACAAAAGGACTATCAAACGATAAACACCTAGATCAGGTTAGATAAATTGGCTTTCTTTAAGAAGGTCAAAAGTAAGGATGATGGAAATTCATTCCCCAAAACACTTTCATAAGAAAAACAAATTCCTTTGCCATTACAATAGTTAATCAAATCAGTTCTAAGAAGATTACAAGTAGGGCAATGAATGATCGCATGTTCTGGGGTGAGTTGAACATTACAAGTACCACACCTTTTAAATAAAGTTGCATCAAAAAAATGTCCATGGGACAGTTTAGAGCAATTCAACCTAAGCCTGGTCAATATGACATCACTCCTGCGGTTCTTTTCTGGCATCCTTTTCCAAAGGACAGGTTCCATCTGAGGAAGGAGTCCATTACATCGGGACCATTCCTGTTGCCACTCAGAGAGAATGAAATGTGAAATGGGCTTCATAAATTCATCAACAGAGTGAGGGATGGTCTGGATTTCATCAAGACTACAAGCCATGCGTGCTGCTTCATCAACAGTATCATTCCCCCGGATACCAATATAACCAGGAGTCCATAAAAAGATATCAAGATTATACTGATTGAGTAATTCAATAATCTGAATGACTATATAATGCCCAGAAGAGGACTGTATAACTTTCAGGGAAGAAAGGGAGTCAGAACAAACAACAAACTTAGTAAGGTCTGAGTTGTGACAAATATATATTAAAGCCTGTAGTATAGCATACAATTCTGCGGTAAATATAGAACAGTGCTCTGGAAGGCAAAATCCCTTAATCACCCCATCCCAAAGAAATGCCCATCCAGTGCCACTTTCTGATTTAGATTCATCAGTATATACAGGTAAGCAGAGCTGGGCAGTATTTAAATACATTTGTATTTAAATACGTATTTAAATACATTTGTGTATTTAGAACTGTATTTATAAATACATTGTTTTTCATGTATTTAAATATAGTATTTAAATACTTTAATGAGTATTTAAATACAATGTATTTAAATACTCAAAATATAAAAATGTAAATACTTTTACTGGTTTAATACACGTTCTGTACTAGCACAGTACGACGCGTCGACAGTGTAGTACAGCATGGTTCATGTTTCAACGTGTCAGTTCAATCAGTTGTGTGCCACTCTTAGTCGAAAGCGGTTGATTTCTTTATCGTGTGCGTGTTATGGCTTCAACAAGCAAATCCGGTGAATCAAACAGTGATATATCTGCAGATAACAATTTAGTGCACCCTCTGTTTGATGGAAAATACTTTAAAATTAAATAAATAAAAGCGAATTCGTAAGGTGCCTTATGTTTATGTTTACGTCTTATGTTCACGTTTATGTCTCATCTACTCATTAATTGTTACTCATTTTGCAATGATATAATGAGCAAAGCTGGGCACAAACCGTTAATCCGTTAATCGTTAATTAACGAAGTTAACTTTTTCGTTAACGATTTAACTTTTAAGTTAACTTTGAAAATCATTATCGGACTAATTAACTTCCGTTACATTTAATTTCCGTTAACTCAAGTCCGTTAACCCCAAAAATTCATAAATAAACGTTTAAAAGTTTCTATTATTTTCAGTGCTGAGCAGGTGCGCAATTAATCCGCCACTGTTAATAGTGATGAACGAATTTCCATTTCCGCAGTGCAAAATCAGGCGATATATTTGTTTCCGTCGCCACAATTTGTGTCTTACCAAGTATGGTAGTTATTTATGGCATTGGTTTGAGCAAAACATGGTCGACTGTAAAATCAGGCGGAAAGATTTGCCATTTGAGTTGAATGTTTCAACTTAATGTCGACTTAATGAAAGAGTATGTCAAGGTAATATATTTATAAATAATAATAAACTAGCGGGACTCGTGGAAATTCCACGATTTATTTTTTTTCTGGTTACAATTAAATGCAGGACCTTCATACAATAATAACGTTGTTTACGTAAACGTTTAAGAATACAATTATTCCAACTATATTTATTTATTGCAATAAAGTTATATTTTTCTTAACACCAGCCAGTAGATACGTTTTAGTTTTGCTCATTCAATTATCGTTATATTATTGAGTAAAATACAGCAGAATAATATTGCAGAATAATACAAATTTGAATTTCTACAATTTACTAATTCTCCATTGTTTTATTTCCAGATCATGTCACCTGTGGCCAAAGCACTCGACAAGATCCATGGGGAGGAACAAGCCTACCTTGGACTCTGCTGCCAACAGTTGCTGCGACAATCTTCAGGCTTAAGGACTTGAAGTCCAAGGGCCTCGTCTACTGCAGCGCCTTGGTCGACGCACTTTTGGCAGGCATCGACAAAAGGTTTGGGCCCCTCCTGGAGGATGACGAATGCCAGCTGGCTGCTGCCTTCCATCCAGGTTTCGCCTCATCTGGTTGGACAAGTATGACAACACCAAGGTCGCCAGGGTGAGGAAAAGCATGGAGGGTACAGTCGAGGAGGCCATGAAGCAGCAGTCCAACGAAGTGGGCAGCAACAGTGGAGGCAGCAACAACAACGAGGAGGAGGAGGAGGAGGAGGAGGAGGATGACTTCTTCAGTGCTGTCATCCAGACAAAAGAGAGCAGCAGAAGCCACAGGTCACTCAAGGGCAAGGCCCAGAACTTGGTCAAGACCTGGCTGGAGACCAACTCCAAGGACTTGTTGACAGATGCTGCCTTCTTGGGTGAGCAAGTGTTGGTGGACTTGTTCATCAAGTTCAACACAGCCATCCCCTCCAGTGCTGCAGTGGAGCGTTTGTTCTCTATGGGCAAGGACATCCTGAGGGCCAAGAGATCATCCCTGTCTGATGAAAACTTTGATATGCTAATTTTCATGAAGGGCAACATGCATCTCATGGACAAAATGGAGAACGAGAAGAAGAGGGAAAATTAAATTATATATATATATATTGTGTTTTTAATTTTTTTTTTATAATAAAAGTTAACGTTAACGGTTTATCGGTAACTTCCGTTACATGTTTAACGGATTAACGGTTAACGAAGTTAACTTTTTGGTTAACGGAGTAGCGGTTAACGAAGTTAACTTTTTGGTTAACGGTGCCCACCACTGATAATGAGTATAATATGTCACTGGTTGAACATCGTAAGTTCTAAGTTCTTTTGTTTTGGTTTTGGTCTAAAAAGGGAAATATATAATCGGAAATTAGATTGTACTATTTCTTTCCTTTATCAAGCATTTTATATTGTTGTTACTCATGAATTAGTGAATGCATATGTTAAAATTATGTATTTAAAATGTATTTACAAATGTATTTAAATACAATTGATGTATTTTGTATTTAGTATCTAAATACATTCGTAAAATGTATTTAGTATTTAGTATTTAAATACATTTCTCCCATGTATTTAGTATTTAGTATTTAAATACATTCAATGTATTTATTGCCCAGCTCTGCAGGTAAGTATCCTCTTTCTTTGTAAGTTTCTACCCTTTCCAGAAAACTTCTTTGGAGCACATTTGCAAAAGCCAATTTGTTGTTAGTGGTATGAATAGAAAAGTCAAAATTCACTGTTACAGGGTGATAAATGAAATAGGAACTTGCTGAGATGCTATCAAATCAAAAGTTAAACCCACTTGGTGAATAAAATCCTTGATCCAGCCACTAAAAGGTATTGGGTATGGACGTAGTCTATAAAATTGAAAATTATAAAATCTATTAATACAAGTTTTAGTTGGGTGTGAATCAAACCTTAACATTTTAGTAGCATACCTAGCACCTAACAGTTTTCTTCTATAATGCAAGGGCATAATGTTTGATTCAGCTTCTAAATAATCAACTCTTGTACATTTGAGAGCTCCCAAAGCCAGTCTAATACATTTATACTGCATCCTATCTAGCTTCAGTAAATTTGTTTTAGAACAGGTATGGTACAAAAAACACCATAGTCTAATTTACTACGTACCAAGGACTTATATAACATCAACAAAGTTGATCTACTTAAACCCCAAACTGAATTAGAAAAAAATTTTAATATAGAAATAGCTTTCACACAAGCTTCCTCCAGGTATTGAATATGCTTAGACCAAGTCAAACCCTGATCCAAAACTATTCCCAGATATCTATAACTTGAAACATACTGAACTGGATTTCCTGATAAATATAATGTTAAATCATCATTCCTCCATGGTCTTTTTGAGAAAATCATACATTTGATTTGGAAGATGAAAATTTTAAGCCCCATTCCTCTGACCATTCACTAATATGATTAAGGACACCTTGCATCACATATGTCAGAAAATTCAAATCATCCCCAACCACCCACAAGGCACAGTCATCAGCATACATGGAATACCTGACACTGTCATTGATTCCTTCAAATAAATTATTAATCATCAAGGAAAATAGTGTTGGACTTAGGATACTTCCCTGTGGGAGGCCAATTTCAACATTAAAGCTATTGGAAATGTGATTTCCAACTAAAACTCTAATACGGCGATTAGAAATAAAATTTTGGATAAATCTTGGAAGATGGCCTTTTAACCCAGATTTATACAGTTTTTGAAGTAAACCATGATGCCAGACAGTATCATAAGCTTTTCAATATCAAGGAACACAGTCAAGACATATTCATTTCTCAAAAAAGACTCCCTTATATCATTTTCTAACCGAACAAGGCTATCTATTGTTGAAAATCTATGCCTGAACCCACTCTGAAACTGAGACAAAACATTCTTTTCTTCTAAAAATTTCATAAGTCTAAATGATACCATTTTCTCCATAACTTTACACAGGCAACTTGTTAATGCTATAGGCCTAAAAGATGTAGGGTCAGTAGAAGGTCTACCTGGCTTATACAGAGGGATTAAAATACTCTCTCTCCAGCAATCTGGGAAGACATCTCGTAACCATAAAAAATTATAAAACCTTAGTAAAATTTCTTTATTTTGTGGGGTCATATTAGATAGAAAAGGATATACAATATTATCTCTACCAGGAGCTGTTAGTTTAGTATCCTTAAGAATTCTTTCCAGTTCATATATGGTAAATGGGGAGTTGTAAGTAGTATCACTTGGTTCAAAATGAATAGGGACAAACTCAGATTCCACCATATGATACAAAAGGTTCAATATAAAAGGAGAGGCTACTGGTGTTTGCAAAACTGCTGCCTAAAATCTGGGCAGTGTCAACTGGATCAGCATATAAAACACCTTCAGACTTTAAAACCAAAGAACCCCTAGATCCCCTATTGGCACTAAAACGCTGTATTTTATTCCAAACCTCACTCACTGTGGAATGTGACGATATAGACTGTACAAAATCTCTCCTTGAGGTCCTCTTAGATAGTCTAATAACCCTACGAGCCAATGCTTTTGCTTTTTGATAGATGACCAATGTTTCTTGTATAGGATTACTAACAAAGTCTAAATGCTCTCTTTTTAACTCTAAGAGCTTCAGCACAGGTATCATTCCACCAGTATTTACTATATTTAAAGTTCACTGTTGACGAAGAGCGGGGAATATATTTAGATGCACAAGCAATGAGTGAGTTTGTTATATTACAACAATTTTCATCAGCACTTCTACAAAAATCAACTGGAGGAAGAGAGAGATTGGCTTCAAAGGTTAATAAAGAACTACCTATCTTCCATTTTGGCCTCTTAAAAACCAACAACTCCTCAAAAGTGTCAAGAATAATAGGGAAATGATCACTCATATAAGTCTGGTAACACAGTCCAAGATAGTTGCTGAAATAAACCAGAAGAGGCAACTGTTAAGTCAATGCTTGAAAAGTGTCCCCTAAATTCAGTACAATAAGTTGGGACTGGAGAGTTCAAAACAAATAAATCTAGATCCGTAAACAGTTCTGCCAGCAAGTTACCCTTAATACAACTATTATGTGAACCCCAGGAGACATGATGGCTATTGAAATCTCCCATCAGTAGGACTGGTTGTGGCACCTTCAAGAGGACACTCTCAAATTCCTTTCTTGTAAGATTCAGATCTGGAGGTAGATAAATGGAACAGACAGAAAAGACACTGACCTAAGGTGAATTCTGGCTGCCACAATTTCAAAATCCGAACAAATTGCAACAGGAGAAAAAGGGATGGAATTGTGTATCCCTAGAAGGACACCACCACCCTGCCTAGTCCTATCTTTACGAACACAAGTATATCCCTTCAATCCAATAGTAGCATCCTGACAAAGATAAGTTTCTTGCAAAGCAAGGATAGTAGGTTTATGATCACTTATCAAGGTCTGAAGGAATGGATATCTTTTATGAAAGCCCCTCAAATTCCACTGACATAACTTAACAGACATGATGAATAAAAGTGGTAAAAAGAAATTAATCTCCAAAGAGAATCCTAAAACCATCCCTACTATCTATGTGACTCTTTGGTATTCCTTGTTTCCCAAGCATGAGGGCCAATTTGGTAACAATTGCCTTAGGTTGAAGATTCAATTCGGAAAGTTTCTTGTATTCATTAATTATATCCCAAATAGAAAAGTTTGGGATGTCATTGGATGAGCTGAGTAAACTCTTTATAGGAGAAATGGTAGTGTTAGAAGAAGTATTACTTGTTGTAGCCTTGGAAGAAGCATTACTGGCTGGATGTAATTCACAATGAGTTCCAACTGACACATAGGTAAGAGATTTAGACAAATTTTGGGTACCACTTGAGCATAAGACGCATAGGAGATCTGAGGAGATAAATGAGAAAAGTACTTACGTCTAGCTTCAGGAAAAGACAAATTATCATCAATTTTGATATGAATAATCTCACTCTCTCTGATCCAATGGGGGGACTGTCGAGAATTAACAAAATGAGAAGCTTTACAATTAATACAAGAAACATCTTTATCAGGTAATACACAGGTCTCTTTATCATGATCTTGTCCACATTTAAGACATCTGTTACTATTTGTGCAGGTTCTTGTCCCATGTCCATACCTCCAACACTTAAAACAAAGTAAAGGATTAGGGTAATATCGCTTGACATCATACGCTAAATATCCACAGAATAGTTTACTAGGAAGAGTAGTCCCACCAAAAGTACATACTAAAAGAGAAGTAGGAATCTTCTCTCGACCTTTATTTAATCGTTTTATACCAAGAACAGAATTGGTAGAAGACTTTAATTCAGTCAAAATTTCCTCAGTTGATAAATGAATGAGTTCTGGGGCAAAAATAACACCCTGAATTTTATTCAAATTATAAGCAATCTTAGCCTCAACTTCATAAAGACCATTTATAATTGATTTAGTATCCAAGAGAGCCTGAGACTGTCTCGAGTTGATGGTATTCACGAGTAATGAGCCAGACCTACAATAGGTGACAGATTTCACTGGTCCACCACAAATAAGCTCTATAGACTTCTTAACACCAAAAGGACTAAGTTTGGTTAAGGGAACTGACAAATCTTTGCTATTTAAAAAATATAAGTAGGGTTGCCAACTCCATGAAGTTTGAAAAAAAGGACAAGAACATCAATTCCAATATACTGTCTACAAAGTATACATCAAATTTTATTTATAATTTATTACAATTTATACTGCATGCTTTTTTATTGCATATTTTCTTAAAGTAAATATTTTTATTGATATACAGATATTAACCCATTGAGTCATGCACTGACAAAATTTATGGTAACAATATTTATTTTTAAATTTATACTTTTCCGCTACACGGAACGTTAACATTTAAGTGAAGAAATGAATTTATAAAATGTTACTCGACTTAAGACTTTATAATTATTTCCTTTTAAACAAAAGTTTTGTTATAAAACTGTTGTTTGGAACAAGATTGTTATCAGAAAAGGGCAAATGGCGTCCTTTCCGAACTCAAGAAAGGACAAGGACAAAAATCTACAAAAAAGGACGGTTGGCAACCCTAAATATAAGACACATGCTCAATAGGAAAATTAGGTCCAGGACTATTGGTAGCAGGTCTAGCAGGAGATGTAGGACAATTCAAGGGTTGAGTAAGACTAGATGGTTTCTGAGTATCTAATCTTTGAGCAACTTCACTGGAACTTTTCTTGCAAAAAGAAGTGATAGCATGGTCAGTTTGCTTAATGATCTTACTCAAATCCATCAAGTCATCACTGCGAGCCGACTCAAGGGTCTTACAATCATCCACCCGTAACCTTTTAGTACTTTTAGAAGTTACTCCTTTACTCATGAGTGGATTTAGGAAAGTAAATATAACCTATACCCTAGGGGTTAGGGTATAGGGCACACTAAGGCCAGGCCTAGCCCAATGAGATGAGCTAGGCCACAGTCGTTACCAAAACAACCCTAGACAAGGCCCATGCCTTGCCAAGATCTTTTAACAAACAAGTACAGGAAACACTGGAGTGATCCTATACCAGTTAAAAAATAATTCCAAAACGCAGGATCAATCTCAACTGCAGCCCTGGAAAGATTTTTTAACACCACACCCCTGGTTTCAGTTAGAAAGAATTTGAACTTTGTATTAACAAGCAATTTGAGGTACGTCCGATTACCACAAAGGTTCACCGATCTCTCCGCTCAACAAAGACTGATGCCCCGCGGGCAGACGACGATTAATAGAGGAAGGACGATTAACGAAATAATGGTGTTAAATAGGGAACGACGATAGATCGAAACGACGATAGTCGATGGCGACGATTATAGAGGGACTACTGATATACAGTACAGTATATTGACAATTGGTTAGGTTAAGTCGTAATACTTTCGTTAGTTTTAACGAAAATATCACAACTAACCCTAACCAATCGTCAAGGTCGATTGACATTAAAAATATATAAATAAGCATTTTATTAATATACTGTAGTAAATGTCCATAAAAAGTTTCTAAAAATATATTTAATAAGCATTGTATTCATACAGGAAAAACTTACCATTTGCGGGATATAACGGAAAAGTACCATATAATGTATATTTTCCCTTTGAGTTCAGACTTCTGGGACACCCTGTATAATATTCATGTAAGCTTGGAAAATAATTAAAAAATTTGGATCTTTTCCGTTTGGGGGCTAGCAGCGAATTTTAATGAAAATCGGTATACTAATGTAGTTTTTGTCACTGATTTAAAAAATAACTTTCTTTTTTTGGAGAAATGAAAAAACACGTGTTAGAGCACTTTAAATAATTAATGTGTTTTTAACGAAAATATCATGACTTAACCTAACCAATCGTCAAGGGCGTACAGTTGACTTAACCGGGCATTCAACTGACTAACCTGGCACTCAGTTGACCCAACCGGGCATTCAATTGACCCAACCGGGCATTCAATTGACCCAACCGGGCATTCAATTGACCCAACTGGGCATTAATTCTTGATTTTTTCTGCTACTTTTACAGATCTGCCGGGATCCTTCAAAAAATGTATTCTTCTAAAAGTTGCACTTTTTACCGTTGACCGACGCTTTTGGCAACGAAAGAACTGGGTATTTTTATCAAAGGAACACACTTTCCCACACTTAGAGCACTTTTTCATAAACAGTAGCAGTTTGTGACTCTGGCTAAATTTAACACAATCCTCTGTAACTAGTTTAAGCTAGTTAAAACACATTAATTATTTAAAGTGCTCTAACATGTTTGTTTTTCATTTTTCTCCAAAAAATGAAAGTTATTTTGAAATCAGTGATAAAAACTACATTAGTATACCGATTTTCATTAAATTCGTTGCTAGCCCCAAACGAAAAGACCCCAAAATTTAATTTTTTCTGTTCCTTATTTAAGTTTTACTAAGGTGATTTTCTATTCAATGATATCTTGATGAATCGTTCTTTTATTAGATACCTGGTTGTTTTTCTTATTAAGCTTAATCATGTAATCTTGTAAATTCTGCAATGTTCATTTTTTTCATACATTTTCTCTTAAATCATAAAAGATGAACTCATATCCTAATCGGTATTTAATTTTAAATTTTAAACATTTAATTTTAATAAAATACACATCTTAATTTCCATTTTTAGTTAACACGGCAAATCATGATAACATCAGATTTGCCAAAATGCTGTTACAGAAAAATTTGCCTTCATCTTCAAAATATTTTGTTTTATCAGTTTCTGCAAGATCCACATAATACACCAAACAATTCTTTCGAATTAGCAAAAGAATTCAGCCTATTAGAAATTGGAAAAAACAAGTCAAATTAAATATTAATGACGTCAGTAGCTTAAATAGTATATAAACCATTGTAACTTTCTTTATCTTCTCCTTTGAGTCCTGTCCCTCCAAGAGAAATTAGTTTAGAATTACACAGCATCTTCGAGAAAGAGTAAAGTTAGAAATCAGTAGACATTAAGTCTGAGACCAGTTCTTGCCTCACAAACTTCTCCGATACGTTACAAGAAGAGTCGGGGAATCGACCAATAACCTAGAGGTGGAAAGAGTACCAAAATTTTGGAGCTGGACGAGTAAGAGTACGATTACGAGTACAGTATTTTTTGAGTGGTCGAATACAAGTACAAGTACACCTTTTTTAGTGCTTGAGTACGAGCACGAGTACGGTTTTTTTTAGTGTTTGAGGACGAGTACGCGTGTGGTTTCAAACCTTAAGTGGTGCTTGGCTGTTTGCCTGAGCAAAGCTTATTAGACCATATGAACCCACTGCATTGAAAAGGAAAAACATGTGACATGAAATTAACAAAATGTAGGATCACCTGAAGATCAGCCCCCAGCCTTCTTTAGTTAGCCTTATAAGGCTAACGAACGAAAATATCACGACTCAACCTAACCAATCGTTAGGTCAGCTGTATGCCCTTGACGATTGGTTAGGTTAAGTCGTGATATTTTCGTTAGTTAGTCTTATAAGGCTAACTAACGAAGGCTGGGGGCCCTGATCTTCAAGTGATCCAAAATGTATTGGATCACCTAAAGATCAGGGCCCACAGCTTCAATTACCAATGATATCTTCTTTAAAACTAACGAAAATATCACGACTTAACCTAACTAATCGTCAATGGCGTACAGTTGACCTAACCGACCATTCATTTTAATTTATTATTATATTTTGTACTGTAAAGCAAAAAAACAAGAATACATGGGGGCCCTGATCTTCAGGTGATCCAATGTATTTAAAAGTTACATATATATCGGGTACTTGTAGGTTATCTGCCCCCCACCAATTTTGACAGAATATTTTCGTTAAAACTAACGAAAATATCACGACTTAACCTAACCAATTATCAAGGGCGTACAGTTGATCTATTAGTAAACAGTAAATACTATTCCAGAAACAAACAATGTTATAATTAATAATAGATCAACTGTACGCCCTTGATAACACTAGGCAACAAAGATTTTGTTACAGAAGACCAAATAGGTGCTCCTAGCTAATTTCGGTATGCTGATTTCAAATCTATAATTAGATTTTTTCTATCACGTCTAGATTTTGTGTAAAATGCAAATCACTTTTAGTAAAATTTTCTACCACGTCCAGATTTTAGTTTTAATCGGCTTAATGCCAGTAATATAAACTTGCTTTTCAAGGTTAAAGCAATTTTTTTTGCCAACTATATACAAATTCGAACAATTTTGATAAATAAAATTTATCCCGAGTTGGCAACACTGAGTCAAGAGCATAGTAACGGGCAACGGCCCAACGGTCAGTCGCTACGTGACAGTCAAGCAGAACGGTTGTTGAAGCTCTCTGCTGATGAGCAAGTGACAGGTTGTGGTGACTTGTGTGTTTTTATAGCATTTGTTTTGTACTACGGTGTGTATTTCTTTTTATTTTGCACATCATAATAATTACTTTCTACGTTTTTTCAGATATTGTATGGTAATTCAAAATGGCATCAATAGACGTGCTTGTGTAAATCACCCAGACAACTTCTGCTTTGTCTGTGGACAATATACACCTAAGCCACAACGTAGAAACATAACAACAAAGATTAAACTTGCCTACAAGTGTTATTTTGACTGTAAGTTAGGAGACCAACAGAGGGACTGGGCACCACATATTTGCTGTGCACAGTGCAATGCAATGTTAATAGCTTGGATGAATGGTAAAAGAAAAGCTATGCCGTTCTCAGTCCCCATGGTTTGGCGTGAGCCGAAAAATCACTTCAATGATTGTTATTTTTGTTTGACAAAGATGCTGGTTTCACAAAGAAAAACAAATCAAAGATCACGTACCCAAACTGCGAATCAGCAATGAAACCAGTACCACATGATGAAACAAATCCACCACCAGTTCCACCAGCAACGATAACAGACAGCAGTTCATCTGAAGATTCTGCTAGTGATATAGAAACAGGGAAAGATGGCATATATGTTCCAGATGCAAATATTTCCCCACATTTGTTAAGTCAAGCGGAGTTAAATGACTTAGTGCGCGATTTGGAATTACCAAAGAAAAGGCAGAGTTGCTTGGTTCAAGACTTCAAGAAATTAATCTTCTCCAACCAAACACCAAAGTTTCCCATTTCCGCCATCGCCATTTGCAGTTTTCATCATTTTACTTACAGGAAGAAAACGTTTGTTTCTGCCACGATATCAGTGGTCTGATGCAAGGGATTGGCTCTCGCTATGATCCAAAAGAATGGAGACTGTTCATTGACTCTAGTAAAGCTAGCCTTAAAGCTGTATTACTGCACAACGGCAATGAAAAACCTTCAATACCTGTAGCACATGCCACTGGCCTTAATGAGACTTATGAATCGATGAAACTGCTGCTAAGACTCATCAAATATAAGGACCACACATGGAATATTTGTGGCGACCTTAAAGTTGTATCATTACTTCTTGGGTTACAGTTGGGCTACACAAAGCATATGTGCTTTTTGTGTCTATGGAACAGCAGAGATGACAAGAACCACTACAAAAAACATGATTGGCCATCTAGAACTGAACATGTTGTTGGTAAATACAATGTGAAACACCCAGCACTTATTGACCCTCAGAAAGTACATCTTCCACCACTTCACATTAAACTTGGCCTTATGAAAAATTTCGTGAAGGGTATGGATCATCAAGGTAGTGGTTTCCAATATTTAAAGGATAAATTCAAAGGAATATTGACAGATGCTAAGCTAGAAGCTGGAGTTTTCACTGGACCACAGATCCGCAGTGTCATCCACGACTCATCGTTTCCATCTAACCTAAATGAGAATGAACTAGGAGCATGGACATCTTTCGTTGAAGTTGTCAAAAATTTTCTTGGAAACCACAAAGCTGAAAACCACCGTAAACTCGTAGAAAACATGCTTAAATCTTATGAAATAATGGGATGCAGAATGTCTTTGAAAATTCATTTTTTACATTCTCATCTTGACTTCTTCCCGGCCAACCTTGGGGCTGTAAGTGACGAGCATGGTGAGCGCTTCCACCAACAGATCTCAGTTATGGAAAACAGATACCAAGGTAATTTCAACCCAAATATGATGGGAGATTATTGTTGGTTCCTGCAGAAGGAGAGCTCGTCATCCTACAAGCGACAAAGGAAGAGGACACACCAAAGTTTCACTTAAGAACAGGAATTTGCCTTTCAGTAGTAACAACAAAATACTAACGCGCTTTGGGTGGATGGTTGGGCGCAGGGGTGGTAACTCCGCCAGCGGAATTCCGCTGTCTGTCTTAAGCCAGAATAAAGGAGGAAAGACATCCCTGTTAGCTAATTATTTAAGTATGCTTAACATAAAACGTGGCACGGAAAAGTAGCTTAGACGGCTTTCGTAATAGAAGCGGGTGAGAAAAAAAATGAAAATAGGGGTTTTCGGTTACACAAAATCTGGACGTGATAGAGAAATTTTGATATCAGATCTGAAATCAGCATCAGCGCTTTAGTAGGAATCAGTAGTTCACGTGTCTGTAACAAAAAAAAAGTTGAAATTTGTTGCCTAGTGTAATTGGTTAGGTTAAGTCGTGATATTTTCGCTAGTTTTAACGAAAATATTCTGTCAAAATTGGTGGTGGGGGGGGAGATAACTTACAAGTACCATATATCGCAGTATACCGTAAACTTTTTCTTGACCTTCCTATTCAGTACCTATTCAGTAATAAAACACAAGACACGTTCTCCACTAAGGTTTTTCGCTACAAAAGTTGCCACTTAGTTATGAATAATATCTTAAATGTAAAGTATTCCATAAAAATATAATAAATAAATCTGAAAATATAAACCAAATTGAAATTAAAGTTGTAAACTGTTGTTTTCATGGAACACGTGAGGGAGTCTAGGACAGATCCTCATATTTGAAATTAGTTTGAGTGCAAGTACGATTACAGCGATTTCAGATTATATCGAGTATGAGTACGATTATGGCAATTTAAGAATACTTCGAGTACGAGTACAAGTACAACAAAAACTTCTACTCGAGTACTGATGTACTCTTTCCAACTCTACAATAACCTAGTAAGGGTTCACAGAATCCTCCGATCTGCTACAAGAGGAAGTCAGAGGGTAGTACAAAAGAAATTATTGCGATTCCTACGCAGTACCAACTACTCAGAGTGAGAAATCCGTTACTACCACCTAGCCAAAACCCCCGTCAACTTTGAACCACCCAAGGCCATCGACGGAGGGTTAACATATATATATATATATATATATATATATATATATATATATATATATATATATATATATATATATATATATACTGTATATATATATATAATATATATAATATATATATATATAATATAGGTGCTGGTTAAGTGTACGGTCTACCTACGATTGGTTAGGTTTAATCATGATATTTTCGTTAAAACTAACGAAAATATCATGACTAAACCTAACCAATCGTCAAGGGCGATTGACAATGGGATGTAAACAAACAATTAGTAAACAAGATAAGAAGCTATAATTAAAAGGTAGACCGCCGAATCGTAGGTAGACCGCACACTTAACCAGCACCTATATATATATATACATATATATATATGTGTGTGTGTGTGTGTACACACACACACATATATATATATATATATATATATATATATATATATATATATATGATGAATAAAACCACGAAGGAAAGGAAACACAAAACGGTGCTCAAGCGCTTTCGTCTAATGACATCCTCAGGAACACTGAAATACATAAAAGGTATTTCAGTGTTCCTGAGGATGTCATTAGACGAAAGCGCTTGAGCACCGTTTTGTGTTTCCTTTCCTTCGTGGTTTTATTCATCATAAATATTTTTCACGTGTTACTTTCGTGAAATAATTTTCATATAATGAACACCACGCGTTCCTTCGGCTTGCTGTTCCCTCTCTTGTCTCCGTTTGTGTCCGTGTTTTCTTCTACATTAATGAAGGGGCATGCAATTCGTATCCGACGAAAGTTTTTTACTAACTGTCTAGAGGAGCAAGTTCTTCCCAAATCCCTGCTTCCGATTCGCCTTAGACAAATTGACGACCATCCGTTCAACAACTTCAGCAGATTAATTTTAGAGAAACATATTGAAGTCACCAGACAAAATGAGTGGTCCGCCTTCAAAAACTTAAACATCGCCAAACATAATTTTGTAACCGTTATTCCCCAACCGTGGATCCAACCTTTGTTTGATGAAATTTACAACGAGTTGCGTCGGAGAACTACTTCACTTCGTAACATTTTGGATCGGAAAATTAAAAGTCTCATTCGAAATAGTCAGTGGAGTAAAAAAGCAAGTTCAAAGTGTGTTTTGAACCTTTCTTCGAAAAACATTAGTGACGATGCAAAAAGTGCCCTTGGATATGGTATGTCCTTTTTTATTGTTAAAAAACCTTCGGCTTTACAAATTTGTTACAGTCTCGCGTGTTTCGAAAAACAGTGTAATCTCCCTCAGTATTTGTTTAACATAGTTAAAGGCCTCGTTTATAGTGCGGCGAATGGTAATTACGAAGATAACTTTCCTAAACGGTTTTGCGATGGCCTCTCACAATTAAAAAAAGATGGGGAGCTCCATATTACTAAAGCAGACAAGGCTAACACCATAGTTATTATGGACAAAGTGGACTACATCGGAAAGATGAACGAGCTTCTCCAGGACCCCGCTACATACAGCAAACTTAGGAAGAACCCGCAGGATGACGTCATCAAATCATTTAATAGTGGCTTGAAACGCATTCTCAAAGATCATAAGGACTTAATTCCGCTTTTCATGTCCACTTCACCTTCTCTGCCGTACCTTTACGGTCTTATTAAAACCCACAAACCTGGTAACCCTATGCGCCCTATTATTAGCTCGGTGGGCTCTATTACTTATAAACTCTCCAAATGGCTTCTCAAAGTCTTGTCCCCCATTCTCGGAACTATCTCTGATTCACATGTAAAAAATTCCATGGATCTTACTGAAAAATTAATAATGCACGTATTGAAACTAACGATAGATTGATCAGTTTGATGTTTGTTCATTGTTTACAAAAGTGCCGATTGATGATATGCTTGACTTTCTCTCCCAAGAATTACATAAGTATGACCTGCCACTACCTTCACACATTGTTTTGGAACTTATTAAGCTTTGCATCAAAGACTGTAAATTCACTTTCAATAACGAGTATTATCAACAAGTGTTTGGGATGGCCATGGGCAACCCCTTATCGCCCCTCCTCTCCAATATTTATATGGAGTTTTTCGAAATTACTTACATTCCGAGAATCCTGGGGGTTGGCATCCCTTGGTTGCGGTACGTCGACGATATTTTGTGTATCTGGCCCATGAATCGTGACCTGGATAACTTCCTCCTTCAGTTAAATGATCAAGTCCCCTCCATTAAGTTTACTTTAGAAGTGGAACAAGACAAGTCAATCCCATTTTTGGATGTGCGTGTACATAGGGAAAGCCCAGGTTTTAAGTTTAGTATCTATCGGAAAACAACAAACAACTTGTCCTACGTACACTTTTACTCGGGACATGACACCCCACTAAGAAGGCCATTTTTTCATCAATGTTTCTTCGCGCCCTTAGGATCGCCAGTCCGGAATACATCGATGCCGAATTGGAAAAAATCAACGGTATTGGAAGTGATCTGTGTTACCCATCTGCGTTTATGGAATCTTGTCTCAACAAGCAAAACGAACTTTCTATCGTGTCAATAATAACACTCGTACTTTGTCAAAAAATATTTTAGTACTTCCATTTTCCCGGGCTTTACTTAAACTTTTGGATATTAATGTAGTATTTTCATATAACAATATTGTGAAAAATATCATAGTAAAAAATAGCCCTACCAATAATTCAGGCATTATCTATAAAATTGGGTGTAAACAATGTGATTCCTTTTACATAGGTCAGACGGAAAGGATTTGCACACACGTATAAAACAGCATCAATATTCCGTCAGAACAGGACAGTTGTCCAGTGCTCTTTTTGTCCATTTGTCAGAGTTATCCCACTGTATTGATTGGAATAATGCTTCAGTTTTATTTCATTCGAGCAACATTGTCAATAGAAATATTCTTGAGTCTGCCATTATTCAACTTTCAAATAACTTCAACATAAGCAAAGATCTCTTTCAACTCGATCCTGTTGTTTTGAATTCCTTCAAAACAAATCTAGATAAAAAGGGTAGGACACTTAATCTTTGGTAAACTTGTAAGCTACTTTATTAACTTTTAATCTTCAATTTATTTTATATATATCGAAACTTGACTCTAAAAAGGCAGTGTTAAACCCGGGCGTATCTCCAATATAAATTTGTATTATTTTTATAACTCATTTGATCTTGTGCTAAAAATCGATATGCCTCTTTGTTAATCCTCTAATCCTTAATTTTTAAGTTTTATTTTTACTTCTCCGTTTATTGCATATATATATATATATATATATATATATATATATATTATATATATATATATATATATATATATATGTGTGTGTGTGTATGTGTGTAGATATGTATGTATATACAGGGCGTCCCAAAAAAATGTATACACACTTTAAATAATTATAAAGGCAGTGTTTATTAAAATACATTTCATTTTCAAACTGTAATAGAATCTACAGACATTATTTAATTGTTTTGTCAACGCCTGTTTTCAAACTGACGTCCGTTCTGGTCCAGGCACTGCTGATAACGCGAAGCAATGGAATCGCAAACATCACGAAACATTTCGTTTGGTATTTGTGTGCATTCTCGTTCAATGGCTGCTCTCAATTCAGCGACTGTTGCAGGTTTTATAGCGTAGACTTTGTCTTTTAAGTATCCCCATAAAAAAAAGTCTAGTCGTGTGAGGTCTGGTGAACGCGGAGGGTATTCTACGAAACCCCTTCGTCCAATCCACATCCACATCGTGCCAAGTACCACTCGCAATACTCCACTCTTCGGTCCGGATCATCTTCATTAATAGCATGGACTAATCTTGGAATGTAACTTTTCCATTGACAGCGCTTCAAAATGCGTTGGACAGACGATTCTGAAATTCCTACCTCACGACTCGCTTGCCGCACAGATTTTCTTGGACTTTGGTGATACGTTTCCAGTACTCTTTCTTGCTTTGTGGGGCTTGTCGATGTCCGTGGTCTTCCGGAACGCTTCTTGTGGACATTCTGAACAGTTCCATCGGCTTCAAACTTATCTCTAATTCGAGTGATGGTTAGTCGCGTTGGTGGATCTGTTTGAAACTCCCTCCTAAACTGTCTTTGCACTTCAACTGCGTTTTCACACTTCCAGTAGCATTTTAGAATGAATTTCCTTTGTTCAAAGCTTAGTCTGACTGCCATTATTAATTCTAATGGGTTTAACTTGGAAAGAAAGAAACATCAATTGAGCTATCAGCTGTTAAAGTGTGTATACATTTTTTTGGGATGCCCTGTATATATGTATATATGTTTGTGTGTATGTATGTTATTTATTTATATATTTTTTCTCTTTCTGTAACCTATATATAGGCCGTAACTTTTTATGTATTTCAGTGTTCCTGAGGATGTCATTAGACGAAAGCGCTTGAGCACCGTTTTGTGTTTCCTTTCCTTCGTGGTTTTATTCATCATAAATATTTTTCACGTGTTACTTTCGTGAAATAATTTTCATATATATATATATATTAATATATATATATATATATATATATATATTATATATATATATGGGAATGAACTATAGTCCGATATAATACACACACACATATATATATTGCGGGAGGTGCCCCCCTCGGGGCATTGGTTTCTGCGCGTATGTAGAGGAATTACGACTTCTGATCGAATGAGGACCATGGTGTAGTGGTTATCATATCTGACCGGCAATCGGAAGATCCCGGGTTCGATTCCCGGGTGGTTACCTCGTTTTTTCATTTGTTCGTTCTCTCGTCTCATCTTGCGCGGAATGTTCACCTATACAAGCGTCGTTCTTTACGATATATATATATATATATATATATATATATATATATATATATGTGTGTGTGTGTACACATATATGTTATAATAAATAATGTTATAAATTATAATGTTTCAGACCAATAAAGACCCTAGGATCCACTCATGGCTGGTCTACCTAACTGCGTTCGTAATTGTGTATTGCGCATGTCCTCCGTGGTGGCGGAGGGGACCTACAATTTTACGTAGGTTCCGAACCACAAGAACAACATAAGAAAACGAGAAATTTTTATAGTGGGCACACTAGGAGCCACTTCGGCCCATCGAGGTGGCTCCACTATGTAAAAACTGCCTGTACATTGGCAACAACCAATTTTTACAAAACTAAATAATTATCAATTTAAAACTAATTAACTATCAATTAAAAACTAAAGATAGAATCTCTCGATCCAGGGGATCAAGTCATAATAGACTACTATCCACAAATATGTTACACTCTATATCTATTTATAACCGACATGCAAATATATCAGATCCAAAGAATCCAGTCAATTTCATTACGGTATCCATCACTACCAGTACCTTGCCAACCAAAAATAAGTCACGGTCCATATCAATTGTGGACCAAGTCACAATTTACAACCATATACATTTCCATATATACACTTAGAAGGAAAAGTGTAGGTGTGGCTGTAAAGACTGTAGAGTAATGTAGAAATGTGGGTGCACCCATTTCGGGTCTCCCATTTAAAGGTGTTTGTGGGGCAAGTGAAGATCATGAGTTTTTCAATACCTCACAGTACTATGGGGGCACCGCTCGGCAGAGGAATCTCTTTAAATGGGGTGTGTAAGGACAGAGAGTATCCCCTAACTCAAGATGCTGCCTCCCTATATCCCACAACACTTGTGTTGAGCTGTGGGATCTATCACCACAAAGCCTTAATTTTACTACCTTAAACTATACCCAATCTATCAACATATGCGTCTAATCGATTTTTAAACATGTTTATAGACGTGCTGCTAATTACTTCTACCGGCAAACTATTCCAGCTATTTACTATTCTATGCGTAAAAAAGTTTTTGGCAACTGCTGTCTCGAACCTTCTACTTGTCAACTTACACCCGTTATTTCTAGTCCTATTATGTTGAGATATTTCGAAAAAGCTATCTCTCTCTACGTTATCGAACCCATTCATAATTTTGAAAACCTGGATTAGATCACCCCTTAGCCTCCTAGTCTCGAGTGTAGTCAATTTTAACTCCTTAAGCCTATCCTCGTACGACTTTGATCTAAGCGACGGAATCATCTTAGTTGCTCGTCTTTGAACTCTTTCGATTTTGTTTATATCTTTGCGCATATGCGGATTCCAAAATTGGACCGCGTACTCCAAATGGGGTCTAACTAATGATTTATGAAGAGGAACTATAATATCGCGCGATTTGTACTCAAAATTTCGAGCTATAAAACCTAACACTTTGTTCGCCTTATTGACCGCTGCTGTACTTTGTTTCGCTACTTTTAAATCACCAGTGACTATAACTCCTAAATCTTTTTCCTGCTCTACGCTTGTTAAATCTTTCCCTGACATACTATACGCAAAATTACCGTTACGCGAACCTATATGCAAAATTATGCACTCATCAACGTTAAATCTCATTTGCCATGTGACTGACCAATCAACGATTTTATTCAGATCTTCCTGGATTTTACCTCTATCTTCGTCATTAATCGCCCTACCACCCAGCTTCGTGTCATCCGTGTCATCCGCAAACTTTGTATACTATATATATATATATATATATATATATATATATATATATATATTATCCACAGTACCGCAGTACCGCAAAAAAAAACCGCAAGTGCCCAGCTTTGTATATATATATATATATATATACAGGGTGGGCCGTAAGTTTCCATACATAAGAAAATTTAAATTATGGTCTTCACGTGCGTCGGTATTTGGATCAGCAGTTTCCGGATGCTTGGATTGGTCGGCGTGGTCCTGTGGAGTGGCCTCCCAGATCCCCAGATCTCACCCCCCTTGATTTCTATCTTTGGGGGCACTTGAAGGCCATGGTGTATCAGGAAAAGATACGAGACATAAATCATCTAAAGGAACGTATCACCAACGCCATTACAAGCATAACGTCAACTGTGCTAATGCGTGTTCATCAACAGTGGGGAACACGTATTGAAATGTGTTTTCAAAACAATGGCAACCATGTAGAGCATATTATATAATAAAAATGGTTGTCCATAAAAAAATGTTTATTTTTCCTATGTATGGAAACTTACGGCCCACCCTATATATAATATTATATATATATATATATATATATATATATAATGAACAGGAACACCAGAGAAAATACAAACATCCTTCAAGGTTTAATAGTACCAACGTTTCGGAATGCACTAATTCCATCTTCAGGGCTAAAACAATAAAATTCCAAATCACATACAAAATTACAAAATACAAATTGCTTAATAACAATTTTAAATAAACTTAAAAAAAAAAAAAAAAAATTATAAAAAGTAGCTAAGAAAATGTAAAACATTAAAACTAAAAGGCAAATAAATGTGAAGTTAAAAAGTTAAAATTATAAAAAGTAAAAGCATTAAAACTGAAATGTAAATAAAATAAACTAGTACCTTAACCAAAACATAGCAGATCTATCGATGATTCGTCAGAATTTAGGTCTGGTTTTAGTTTATAAATAAACAGAGACTCCATAATTTTAAGCTTAGGTCAGAGCTTCCAGCAGCAAGTACGGTGAAATTAGACTGTGAAATTGGGTGGTTATTGTTGTGCGAGTGATTACGTATGAGAGAATTAGGTGGTTTGCCAAGGGGTAAATTTGTACGGACCGATTTACCGAGATGTTCGTAAATATGAGATTTTAAATGTCTTTTAGTTTTACCTATATATGACCCCATACAGTGGTCACACTTGTATTGATAAACTATAGATGACTTAAGAAGTGTAGGAATAACATCCTTGTATTTAAATAAATGGTAAATCGATTTAGACGGGGTGAATATAATTTTTATACACAGTTGTGGGTAGAATTCCTTGAGCAATTTTAAAAGTTTATTTCTAATGTTAAAACTTGAGGTTCCCATATAGGGCAAAGTGAAATACAGGATATCTTTGGGGACTGTAATTAAGTTTCTAGTTGTAGGGCTTATTAGTCTATTTAAGGTTCTGCCTATTGTAGTCTCGACCAGTCTAGAAGGGAAATTATTCTTGGCAAGGAGTTTTCGGATGAAATCTAGTTCATCGTGTAGTTTGAAGTAATCTGAACAGATATTGAAAGCTCTATTGGTCAGAGTCGAGATTAAATTTCGTTTGAAACCTAAAGGGATAAAGGAAGAAAAGTTCATAGTAAGATTGGTAAATGTCGGCTTTCGGTAAACGGAAGTTTCAAAAGAGGAATTTTTTTATTATCTTAATGTCCAAAAAGGACAGAGAGCTATTAGATTCAACTTCTGAAGTAAATTGAATGTTAGGGTGCTTAGAATTAAGGTAATTATGAAACAAAGGGATATGGTCTGGTGATTTAAACAGGAGAAAAGTGTCATCAATATATCTTCTATAAAAAACCGGTTTAAAGTTGGAAGGACACTCATTCAACCATTTGACTTCATGATGACACAGAAACGCGTTAGCTAAGGTGGGACCAAGAGGCAGACCCATTTGAACACCTTCAGTCTGTTTAAAATATTCACCGTTGAATATAAATATAAGGTCTTCCACGGAAAATTTTAATAGTTCTTTCATTTGGCCTCTATTAAAACCCTGCACAGTATCAGTATTATTAAAAAGATTATCAATACATATATCAATAGTTTCTGCAACAGGCACATTGGTAAATAAAGATTTTACATCGAAGCTAGCCATTGTGTAAGAATTATTATTTAATGAGGTAATTTCTCTAACGAAAGAAAAAGAATCCGTGCTGTATACAAATTATAAGTTATAGGTGATAGTATGGGAACCAAGAATTTTGAAAGGTTATAACTAAAAGTTCCTAGAGCCGATAAAATTGGCCTAAGCGGACAATTAGGTTTGTGTATTTTAGGGAGTCCATACATAATGCCTGGGCTGGATCCAGAAACAAATAATTTAGTAAAAACCGTGGCTGAGATTATTATTAGATTTAAGTTTTCTAAGATACCTATTAATTTTATCTTCCGGTGAATATTTTAAACAGACTGAAGGTGTTCAAATGGGTCTGCCTCTTGGTCCCACCTTAGCTAACGCGTTTCTGTGTCATCATGAAGTCAAATGGTTGAATGAGTGTCCTTCCAACTTTAAACCGGTTTTTTATAGAAGATATATTGATGACACTTTTCTCCTGTTTAAATCACCAGACCATATCCCTTTGTTTCGTAATTACCTTAATTCTAAGCACCCTAACATTCAATTTACTTCAGAAGTGAATCTAATAGCTCTCTGTCCTTTTTGGACATTAAGATAATAAAAACTAATTCCTCTTTTGAAACTTCCGTTTACCGAAAGCCGACATTTACCAATCTTACTATGAACTTTTCTTCCTTTATCCCTTTAGGTTTCAAACGAAATTTAATCTCGACTCTGACCAATAGAGCTTTCAATATCTGTTCAGATTACTTCAAACTACACGATGAACTAGATTTCATCCGAAAACTCCTTGCCAAGAATAATTTCCCTTCTAGACTGGTCGAGACTACAATAGGCAGAACCTTAAATAGACTAATAAGCCCTACAACTAGAAACTTAATTACAGTCCCCAAAGATATCCTGTATTTCACTTTGCCCTATATGGGAACCTCAAGTTTTAACATTAGAAATAAACTTTTAAAATTGCTCAAGGAATTCTACCCACAACTGTGTATAAAAATTATATTCACCCCGTCTAAATCGATTACCATTTATTTAAATACAAGGATGTTATTCCTACACTTCTTAAGTCATCTATAGTTTATCAATACAAGTGTGACCACTGTATGGGGTCATATATAGGTAAAACTAAAAGACATTTAAAATCTCGTATTTACGAACATCTCGGTAAATCGGTCCGTACAAATTTACCCCTTGGCAAACCACCTAATTCTCTCATACGTAATCACTCGCACAACAATAACCACCCAATTTCACAGTCTAATTTCACCGTACTTGCTGCTGGAAGCTCTGACCTTAAGCTTAAAATTATGGAGTCTCTGTTTATTTATAAACTAAAACCAGACCTAAATTCTGACGAATCATCGATAGATCTGCTATGTTTTGGTTAAGGTACTAGTTTATTTTATTTACATTTCAGTTTTAATGCTTTTACTTTTTATAATTTTAACTTTTTAACTTCACATTTATTTGCCTTTTAGTTTTAATGTTTTACATTTTCTTAGCTACTTTTTATAATTTTTTTTTTTTTTTTTTTTTTTAAGTTTATTTAAATTGTTATTAAGCAATTTGTATTTTGTAATTTTGTATGTGATTTGGAATTTTATTGTTTTAGCCCTGAAGATGGAATTAGTGCATTCCGAAACGTTGGTACTATTAAACCTTGAAGGATGTTTGTATTTTCTCTGGTGTTCCTGTTCATTATTAAACTGCGTTTTCCACGCCACCAATCAATAGCCGATATATATATATATATATATATATATAGCAAACAACCACATATATATATATATATATATATATATATATATATATATAATTATATATATATATTTATTTATTTTTTTTATTTTTTGTAACCTATATATAGGCTGTAACCTTCTATGTACTTCAGTGTTCCTGAGGATGTCATTAGACGAAAGCGCTTGAGCACCTTTCTGTTTCCTTTCCTTCGTGATTTTATTCATCATAAATATTTTTCACGTGTTAAACGCATAGGAAATTGAAAAACTACAATGTTTTCATTCAACCATGATTTAGTGATTTTATTACATAACCTTTTGATTTTACACCATGTGTTCAAAGTGTTTTCCACCATTTTGTAGGCACAGAGCAACTTGTCTACACTTGTCAAACACTTTTTTTAAAGTGTTGGTTGACTGCTTAGAGACTTTTCGAACGCACCGTATATATATATATTTTTTTTTTTAGGCTAAAAATGTTTGCTATAATTTTGGACTTTGAAACTCCCTGTACATTAACTGTTAGTTAGAGAATTTTCTTTTTAACTAATTAAACTCACCTGGTTTCAATAACATAATCTGGCCTGATGTCTTCTTCAAGGTTAATCCTTACAGAGTTACCATTCATATCAGTGAGAGTAAGAAAGTTGTCATCATAAGAAGGGGTTAACGTCATCAGTTTCCCTGCTTGTCGTCCTGAGACCATTCTACCCTCTGAAGTTATGACTAGAAAGGATCTGTTAAAGATGGAAAGTCATTTTAAGTATCGGGCTGCGTCGTGACCAATGTTGTAACACCGCTTCCCGTCGAACAGCCAAATTAGGGTACATTGGGTTTGGGTTGTAGTTGAATGGGGAATCGTCGTCTGCGTCTAGATTATGTATTTATGTAGCGACCCGTGGTTCGGATTCCGCCTAAAGTTGTAAGTCCCCTGCGTCATGTGACTTTAGATGTTGTAAAGAGGTTAAATAACCCCATCAATAAATAAATAAATTAAAAGCAAAAAAAGACATTCTGTATCAGTACAGTGCAAATGGTTGTACCATTTGTTCCAATAGGCGAGATAGACTAAACCACACCTATTCGTAACTTACGGCACAGGTATCTCCATTACTGGAGCCAACAGTATAAAATCATAATTATAAAGGGAACTAAAAGGTTACTGAGAAGATTAGTATTGATAGAGACCTACAATATAGAAAATATTCATTTAAACGCGTGAAATAATGTGTACACTAAAACCATCAAGGGAAAGGAAAAATAATATCGACCGAGCGTTTTCATGTGTAATTAACAGACACGTGTTGTTAAACACGAACGAAAGCTCTTGGTCGATATTGTTTTTCCTTTTACTTGGTGTTTTTTAAGATTTCTAATGCATTTTTAATGCATTTATCTTTAGACAAATTGAGAAGGTGAATTCTTAAGGCTTGTGAAGTTATTGTATTTAGTTATATTTTAATTCTGCTTCATAATTTTTTTAATGTATATATATATATATATACATATATATACACAGGGTGTCCCAGAATTAACTATCTATTTCAATGAAATCAGACAAATTTTTTAAAAACACACTTTTATTTATGTTTATCATGTTTAATATGTGTTAAAAATGTATAAATTTCTAAATTTTTTTCATAATTTTATTTTCATAATTTTTTCATTATCTGGTCCAATGAAAGACCGTCTGAAGTCATAGAATGGCAAAGAGACTCTCCAAAAGTTAACGTGTGGTTTGGAATGACGAAATCCAAAATTTATGGCCCATTTTCTTTGCGGAAGCAACTGTAACAGGTACCGTCTACCTTGATATGCTTCAGCAGTTTCTCGAACCACAGCTTCTTGATGATGGCATTCTTGATAATGTTGTGTTTCAACAAGACGCATTGATCTTTTGGCGATAAACCTTTGTTTTTATGAAACCCCATGCAAAGAAATCCAGGGGTGTCAAATCCGGAGAACGCGGAGGCCAAGGTCGAGGTCCTCCACGTCCAATCCACCGATTCGGAAGGCGTCTGTTGAGGTATTCTCGAACAATTAGAGCATAATGACATGGTGCTCCATCTTGTTGAAACACAACATTATCAAGAATGCCATCATCAAGAAGCTGTGGTTCGAGAAACTGCTGAAGCATATCAAGGTAGACGGTACCTGTTACAGTTCCTTCCGCAAAGAAGAATGGGCCATAAATTTTGGATTTCGTCATTCCAAGCCACACGTTAACTTTTGGAGAGTCTCTTTGCCATTCTATGACTTCAGACGGTCTTTCATTGGACCAGATAATGAAAAAATTATGAAAATAAAATTATGAAAATTTTAGAAATGTATACATTTTTAACACATATTAAACATGATAAACATAAATAAAAGTGTGTTTTTTAAAATTTGTCCGATTCATTTGAAATAGATAGTTAATTCTGGGACACTACCTATATATATATTATATATAGATATATATATATTTATAATATATATATATATATATATAATATATATATATATATATAGTGGCGTACGTAAGTACAGGGAAATATTTCACTTGTATTCGTCATTATCTTTTGTACCATGCATAGGATAGTTATGAAAATTTACTGTCGTTTGGAAAAATTTAACAAATAAAAAAATTACTTAAATTTCAACATGTAATGTATAAATAACGTAAAAAAATTTGAGGAAAATAAAAAAGTTAAAATGGCAAAGCTTTCGTACATTTATCAACAAAATTATTTAATACTTTGTGTGTTCACCTTAGGATTGAAGAATTAAATTTTTTTATCAGTAGTTGGCTGTTTATTGATTAGAGACTGTTGGTAATTCTGAATTCTAGAATTTTCTCTTTGAATCTTCATAGAAGACGGATGACTGTACAAGCCATTAGGAAGCAATGGGTCATCGTGGTAAAAAGTTGTCTACAGATCTTAAGAGATCTGTCATTGCTGCACACGAGTCTGGAGAGAGTTATAGAAAGATAGGAGAAGAACTTCGAATTCATTTACGACGGTTGCTGCAGTTATAAAGAGATGTAAAAGTTTTGGAGCAATCAAACCTCCACCAAGGCGTGGACGACCTTGTAAGATTTTAGAACGTTCACCTAGACGGATTGAAACAAGGCTACTGCGAATCCACGAGTGATTGCAGATGATATTTGTCAACAGTAAGATTGTCTAAGATCGATGTCCATCGCTCCACTGTACGTCGTTCATTGAGAAAGAATGGTCTACATGGAAGAGTTGCACGAAGAAAACCTTTGATACGGAAAGCGCACAAAGAAGCTCGTTTAAATTACGCCAAGAATCATCAAAATGGTGGATTTGCATTCTGGAAGAAAGTTCTCTGGACAGACGAGACGAAAATTGAATTATTCGGGAGCAACGAACAACGGTGTTTGGCGAAAATCAAATAACGCATTCGAGGAAAATCACATCCTTCCTACAGTTAAAAGGTGGCGGTGGTAGTTTGTTTCTTTGGGGATGCTTTAGTGCCTCTGGTCCAGGAAACTTTGTTGTCATCAATGGAATTTGAATTCGAAGAAAATTTCCTGAAATTTTGGAAGATGATGTATTGCTTTCAGTTCTGGAGTTGCGAATGGGTCGCAGTTGGGTATTGCAACAAGATAATGATCCAATACATAAAAGTAAGAGCACCATGAAATGGCTTCAACAAAGAATGTCAAGGTTCTCGAGTGACCCAATCAAAGCCCACATTTCAATTTAATCGAGAATTTATGGTTTGATTTCAAAAAAGCTGTCGGAAAGAGAAGCCCTTCGAATTTGAATAAATTGCAACAATTTTCTTTAGAAGAATAGGTTAAAATTTCTACTGGGAGATGTCGAAACCTTGTAGAAACATAACCAAAACGAATCATTGAAGTCACTCAAGCAAAAAGTGGACATACAAAGTACTAAATAATTTGGATCACCTGAAGATCAGGGCCCCCACCCTTCGTTAGTTAGCCTTATAAGGCTAACTAACGAAAATATCACGACTTAACCTAACCAATCGTTAGGTCAACTGTACGCCCTTGACGATTGGTTAGGTTAAGTTGTGATATTTTCGTTGTTAGCCTTATAAGGCTACCTAAAGAAGGCTAGGGGCCCTGATCTTCAGGTGATTCAATAATTTTGTAAATAAATGTACGAAAACTTTTGCATTTTAGCTTTTTTATTTTCCTCAATCTTTGATGTTTTACATTATATGTTGAAGGTAAACTAATTTTTTTATTTGTTGAAGTTTTCCAAACGAACGGTAAATTTTTCAACTTTTCGTAACTATCTTTTGCATGGTACAAAAGATAAAGATGAATATAACCGAAATATTTCTCTCTACGAATACTTATGAGCGCTTGTTTGTATGCATTGTGTGTGCTTATTTCTTACCTGTCCTGTATTTGTCTATCAGCCAAGCCAAAGTCCAATGCCTTCGCTTCTCTCAATTTCACTGGTTTGGCAGACTTGCAAGGATACAATAGAAGAGATTTCACATGTCCGACTTCCTCCCATGGCAACTGGCTAAAACTTAATAAAGGATGCGTTTTCGATGAAATGAAACACAAACGCAGAGATAAACAAACTGGAAATATGACCCCATGAAATGGATGTATAGCACAGCAGATATGGAAACATAAAATAACGGACAGAGGGTTTATTATTATTATTATTATTATTATTTGCCATGCAGATCTTTCGAGTAATATAAGAATATAAGGGTGCTACTGTAGTATGCGGTCTACCAACGATTGGTTAGGTTTAATCATGATATTTTCGTTAAAACTAACGGAAATATCATGACTAAACCTAACCAATCGTCAAGGGCGATTGACAATGGGATGTAAACAAACAATTAGTAAACAAGATAAGAAGCTATAATTAAAAGGTAGACCGCCGAATCGTAGGTAGACCGCATACTACAGTAGCACCGAATATAAGTAATTTCGGATCACCTGAAGATCAGGATCCCCGGCTTTCGTTAGTTTTATAAGGCCTTGTAAGGCTAACTAACGAAAATATCACGACTTAACCTAACCAATCGTTAGGTCAACTGTACGTCCTTGACGATTGGTTAGGTTAAGTCGTGATATTTTCGTTAGTAAGCCTTATAAGGCTAACTAAAGAAGGCTGGGGGCCCTGATCTTCAGGTGATCTGTAATTTCGGAGCAAGTGTAGTTTAGTCCCCCTTACGCAAAAGGGAACACAAACTACACTAGGTCAAAGTTGGGGAACGTAAACTACACTAAGATCTTTAGGAGACATTTTTTAAATGAATCCATCAAATAAAACGTTAAAACTAACGAAAATATTACGACAACCTAGCCAATCGTCAATATATATATATATATATATATATATATAGTGACGATTGGTTAGGTTAAGTCTTAATATTTTCGTTAGTTTTAACATTTTATTTGATTAGGTATACGCGGATAAAGTTGCGGAACGCAAACTACACTAGGCTAATGTAGGGGAACGTAAACTACACTAGGATAATGTAGGAACGTAAACTACACTAGGCACCACAGGGGAACGTAAATTACACTTGCTCCGTAATTTTTTTCCACCTACACTTGTTTTATTTTTTCATGTTTTTAAAGTTGTTTTTATACAAAAAATTATTCTACTCATAGTATAAAGAACAAATACTTACTCAGTATTAAATCTTTTTAGGGTAAGAATGCCTTTCAAAACTACCCAAAATTTAGTGACAATACGTAAAGAAAAATTAATTAAGATGGTTCCAAAGTACAGTAGATACCTAAAAAGAAAAGACGAAAGGTTTAAATTAGCAAATCGCTAAAACACACACACACACACACACCATTAGCAATAATGACCCTTCTGCCTGATATTAATTTTAAGTTGAATTCCATACTGAAAATGATCTTTGGAACTGACTCCAGATACAACTCAACCAGACAAATTTTTCGATATATACATTATATATAGTATGTTTTATACAAATACAAAACATTATGGTAAATTTCAACAATTATTATAATTGGTATTTTATGGGATCTTTTCCGTTGTACCCCAGCAACAAAAAATGAAATTATATATTATTTTCTACTGTAGTTTTACTTGCTGAATTCAATAATATATATCTTATTTTGGAGAAATTAATAACAAAAGAATTATAGTCCGTTTATTTTATTTAAAAGTAGAGATTGCGGATCTTTTCCGTTCTACGCCAGCAACAATTTCTAGTGTAGTTTTACTTGCTGAATTCAATAATATATATTTTATTTTGGAGAAAGTATTCGTGCTTTAATTAATTATGGTTATAATTATTAATTTTTTTCTCTCTTTTGTAGCTATTGTTATGGATGATAAATGGAATTTCATAAACATAGTTAAGGAAATAACGTTCTACCCCAGCCTTCTTTAGTTAACCTTATAAGGCTAACTAACGAAAATATCACGACCTAACCTAACCAATCGTCAAGGGCGTACAGTTGATTTAGCTAAACAAAGGAACGAGAGACATTGGGGAACATCTAGAAATATGATAGATTCTTATTTATGTGAATTTCTGTGGAGGAGAAGACAAAAAGGAAAGGACAGTTTTATTGAAATCTTAAATGCAATCTCTACTTTTAAATAAAATAAACGGACTATAACTCTTTTGTTATTAATTTCTCCAAAATAAGATATATATTACTGAATTCAGCAAGTAAAACTACAGTAGAAAATAATATATAATTTCATTTTTTGTTGCTGGGGTAGAACGGAAAAGAGCCATTTTATGTATAAAATATTTATAATATTCGTCAGTACTAACTTCATAACTTCACAAGTATAGTAAAACACTCCGCTGCTCTTTCTCAGTATATTACGAAATGAAGTTTTCCTCTACGGGTTTTGTTTATATACTGTATGTAAAGCTCTTTCTGTAAGATTATGTATAATAGGCATCTGTAAATATAATTAAAGTAATACAGAGACATTTACAGTTATCTATAAATATTTCCGGAAAAGAATTATCGATACGATAAAAATCCTTAATGGTTCCGGACCTCGTTTATGGAGATAAGTTTTGCAAAATGTTTTTATGAATTATAGTTTTAAATAAGAAATAAAAATGAATTTTAAAACCAACATAATTGCAAATGATGTTTTTCTCTTTCAAGTTTACTTCAAACATGTATAAATTAATGGAAATTAAATAATTTATTTCTGAAATTGATTTGAGATAATGAGACTCTTAGTACTCCACTCTTAGTACTGTAAATTATAGAAATTAGTCGTATACAAATTTGATAGTCTCATTATTAATCTGCCAAATTGGGTGTTCACTACTTTGTTTTATTTATATTAATTATTTCAATTTATTCTCTCACTTTTTATTGTCATAAATTGAAGTGAATCTCAAAGATTTTGCCTCAAAAGTTCTCAGGCTTCCCAACGGCATATTCTGCTAAAAAATAATTTGGATCAAGTAAAGATAAGCACCCCCAACGTTTTTTAATTAGCTTTATAAGGCTAACTAACGAAAATATCACGACCTAACCTAACCAATCGTTAGGTCAACTGTACGCCCTTGACGATTGGTTAGGTTAGGTCGTGATATTTTCGTTAGTTAGCCTTATAAAGCTAACTAAAAAAGGTTGGGGGTGCTTATCTTTACTTGATCCAATAATTTTACTACATTACTCGCCATCAAATACAAATATGAACATAAATGCAAATATTTTATAAATTTATAAATGTGATGTTCTCTTGATCTATTTAAAGCTGTATACCTTACTTATGTAATGTAGTCTTTTCCTGAATAAAGATTGTTTGTGAAGATGTCTTTATATAAATACGAGTTGTGAACATAATTCAGAAATGAATTGAATGTCAACTAGAAAATAAAGCGATCATTTTACAATAGCCGATATAATTGTATTTGTAATTCTCTACACCATGCACTGGAGCACAAACTTTCACTAGTAATGAATGGGTCACATTAGACCTACAGAAGCTAAGGCTAACAAAGACCCTAAGATCCACTCTAAGGTTAGCCCGAGAGAAAGGAAAGAGGAGGGGATTAAAAGAGGAGAATAAAGGTTTAAATAAGTTGCGAAACCTATCATTCGTGGGTTAAAATTCATTCAGAAAAAGAGAAAAAGACTCCCCATCATCATCCGCCGGCCACTGCCGACAAGTCGGAAAAATAGTCAAGAGAATAGGAAAGGGGTGAAAGATGAAAAGAAGTAAAATAAGAACGCTTACAAACCATGCAAACACAGTCTTAACTCACTGTCATACCATGCAAACTACAGACATGCAAGTAAGGAGAGGATAAAAAAAAAAAGTAGGTAAAGTAAACAAAAAGTGGGTTAGTTTACGCTACGAGCTACATCTACGTTCGTGTTAGTCTAATTTTTTTTAATTTTATTGCTGGCATCACAAGCTGGCATTCACAAGCTGGCATTAATCGTCAACAGACTCATCCTCGACCACCACCCCCAGAGCTCCTGTTGCAATTGTTTTTTTATTTTAAACAACGTTAATATTTTTAAAATGCCTATCTAAACGGTTCTTAAATATTAACGCTGGTAGAGTTCGACTGACGCGGGAAGATTATTCCATTTATCAATTACTTTAAACGTAAAGAAGTTTTTAGCGATATTAGTAATGAAACGTCTGCCACGCAACTTAAATCCGTTATTACGAGTATTGCTATTATCGAAAGTGAACAGTTTGTCAAAATTTACGTTACTGATTTTATTAGCGATTTTGAAAAATTCAATAAGCTCCCCCTTAATCTCCTAGTTTCGAATGAATGCAAATTTAACTCTTTAATCCTATCTTCATAAGACTTGTTGCGCAATGACGGAATTAGTTTCGTGGCACGACGCTGAACCCTTTCTAACCTATCAATATCCTCACGCAAATACGGGCACCAAAACTGAACGGCATATTCTAAATGAGGCCTGACTAGGGACTTGTAAAGGGGCAATATAATATTCTTCGATTTAAATTCGCAATTACGCGCTATGAAGCTTAACATCCTATTAGCTTTTGCGCAAGACTCCAGGCACTGGTTCCTAACTTTTGAATCCTTAGATACGCGTACGACTAAATCTACTTCCTCGTCAACGCTCGCTAACTCTCTATCATCCATCGTGTACATGTAATTACTGTTACGAGAACCTATATGCAAAACTTTACATTTCTCTACGTTAAATTGCATCTGCCACTTATCCGTCCACTCCATAATCCTATTTACATCGTCTTGGAGCATATTTCTATCGTCCTCGTTAACAACCTTACCGCCTAATTTTAGTATCGTCCGCGAATTTTGACACGTTACTAGTCAATCTTACATCTATGTCGTTAATGTAAATTACGAATAGCAATGGGCCTAACACTGAACCGTGTGAGACACCGCTACCTACATCCAACCACCCCGATTCACTACCATTAACAACGACCCTCTGTCTCCTAGCACGAAGCCATTCCTCTAACCAGTTAGCTACCTGACCGCGTATACTGTGCGCTTTAACCTTCGCAATTAATCTTCTATGCGGAACTGTATCGAACGCTTTTTTAAAATCTAAATAAATAACGTCAGCCGCTCTATGCCTATCGTATTCGCGCACTATTTCGTTATAAAATTCTAACAAATTAGTTAAACAAGATCTATGGCGTCGAAACCCATGCTGACTACTATTAATGAAATCGCGACTTTCTAAGTGATCGATGATACGATCCCTAACTACGGACTGCAAAAGTTTACCGACAATTGGCGTTAAGCTAATGGGCCTATAATTGCTAGCTACTGTGCGGTCGCCTTTTTTTAAAATTGGCGTGACGTTAGTTAATTTGACGTCTTCAGGAATAATCCCCGTTTCCAGTGATTGATTAAAAACCTTCGTTAAGGGGCCCTACGATAACGTCTTTAAAATCTTTCAGATGTCTAGGATAAAACTCGTCAGGGCCTGGAGCCTTGCTAACTTTTAGCCTATCGATATAATGCGCAATCTCACCCTCGTAAACCGTTATTTCATCCAAAATAGTCTCGCTACTAAATGGAACGATATCGTCCACATCGGGGACATTATTGACGTCTTCTACGGTAAAAACTGTCGCAAAAAAGTTATTAAAAATACCCGCCATCGCCTGAGCGTCGGAAGCCAAAGCGCCATTAGCGTCCACGAGAGGGCCTATATTATCTTTTATCGGCTTACGATTATTCACGTAATCGAAAAACTTTTTTGGGTTCTGTTTACTCTCCGCAGCTATAAGTATCTCTAAATTACGCTTAGCATTCCTAACTGATCTTTTAACCTGACCTCGAAGCTCGATATATCTATTAGTTAGCTACCGTGCCATTGCGCTTATTAAGTCTATATGCTCTATTACGCTCGTTTATGAACTCGCCTATTTCCCTAGTCCACCACTTAGGCCTACCATGATTTCTAGCGCGCTTGGGCCTACGAAGAATAAACTCCCTTTCAATATTCAAGAAACTATCTTTAAAAGCCTCCCAATGCAAATTTGCGTCATTACCCATAAATAAGTTATCCCAGTCCACTACTCTCATCCTATCCACAAAACTATCAAAATTGGCCCTACAAAAATCAGGGACTTCTATTACGTTACTATCCTTAGTGTTTCCGATCAATAATTTAAACCTAATAATTTGATGATCACTACATCCTAAACTCTCGCCTACTTCTAAACCTTCGACTATATTTTCGCCGTTCCTCATCACCACGTCTAAAATATTGTCACCGCGCGTTGGTTCGGTAACCATCTGTCGGAAAAAATTATCTTCCATGAAAATCTCAAACCCTCATCGTTACCAGTAAAAGTCTCGTAATTAACGTTAGGGCAGTTAAAGTTTCCGACAACTATACTATCCCGATTATTAACAAAGTTACCAAGAAGTGTGTAAAATCTAGTATCGGTGTCGAGGGGTTGAACGGGAGGTCTACAAACAACAAAATTGAAACTAAGACTACGCGCCCTAACTTCAACGCATATCGCATTAATGGCTGCCGGAAAATCTATCTTAACCTCGATAGCCCTAAGGGAATTACGAATGTACAGCAAAACGCCGCCACCAATCCTATGTAACCTATCATTAGTAAAGAGTTTAAAACCCGCTATATCAAGTTCCCCCAACAAGTCCCGAGTCACGATATTTAACCACGTTTCAGTGATAACAACTATATCGTAGTTGCCGGAATAAATTATCGCCTTAAATTCGTTTAATTTATTTCTAATACTACTCGCGTTACAATAAAAGACGTTTAAGTTATTTTTTACCACGGGTCGGCGTTTTAAACTATTTTTCACGTCGGGCCCGCGTTTCCCGGAGCCACAACATTTAAAGAAAGCTTCGAACGTTTTCGTCAATTAACCTACCTAGCCTAGCATTACCTATTTCATTAAAATGCACCCCCATCTTTTATAAAAAGGCTAGTATCACTGAATTCTGACCACAGCTTCACGAAGGGTACATTTTCCTCAGCACAAATTTCTTCTAATTTATTATTAAAAAATATTGTTTTTGACGTAATCCTAAGACCCAACCCGTGCCTAGGGGTAATACCTAGAACTAAAGACTTATCTGACCTCGCCTTCAGGGACCTAATTAACCCCCTATATCTCTCCAAAAGGTCAGGCACTCTCATATCGGGCCTATTTGAGTCGTTGCCTCCTACCATCGTCACCAACATCGAGTGACGGGAAGCAACGTAATCCTATCCATTTCGTCTCTAACTCTGTCAACCCTGGCCCCTGGGAGACAGACCCTCCTCCTCTTGGTTGGATGCCGTTCAACGAACTCTTTGTCCATGTGGCGCACTAAAGAGTCCCCAATTAAAATAGTTTCCCCCTCATTCACGTCCCTTTCCAAATGGGCGAAAGGGTTCGAAACCTCGATAGGGGGGGATTCCTATCACCTAACGTACGCAGCCTAGCTCCACCCTTAACTTCTCTAAATCCCTCCCCATCTACTACTCTCGGACCAACCTTAACCCCTTCCTCAACTCTATCCAACTTCCCCGACAAGCTACCTAAACTAGAAACTAGGTTACGCACCTCACCCTTCAAATTACTAAAGTCTTCAACGTTAGTATTGGTTCGGCTTTCGTCAACCGTAGCCCTACCCTTGCCCTCATCAAGCGTTGCAAGTCTTTCCGTTACCTCACGTATACTACGTTTTATATCAACTATTTCCTCCATTAATTCGCAAAAGAAACAAACTGATCTCTAGGTAATCGCCATAGGACCGCCGTTATAATCTTCAAAATTCCGAATACCACCGGTTTACCCTACACCTAACAAACGACGCTTTCTGCGACGGCATCGCGCAGTTAAAAATTAGTTTATAACCGTCACACGTTTAAATTAAATTAAGCCGGCACGCTATGAAAACGTCTACATCGCTAAAAACCACTAATATTCAATTACTTAACTATAACAATGTGAATATAAACGCAAGTATATAAAATTCAAAACTTTCTAAAAGTAAAATTCTCAGCAATATGCAAAAGTAGATGCAATATCAGAGAGCTCAGGAAGTGCGTCTGTTCAGTACAGAGTCTGGCTGACCTCGTGCAGAGTCTGTTTTTTTTTTTTTAATATTTAACAAGTTTTTATTACTTAAAATACTCTTAATAAATTAGAAAATATATATACATATATATATATACACACATTCTTTGCGATAAAAAATCACTAAATATGAAAATGAACATGAATACGGAATGGTAAATCTAATACTTAATATTTCTAGAAAGGCATAATCAATGAAGTTTCTAAAGAGTATCTGGTCTGATTATGCCAAATTTCTACATAATACCAACTACGTAGCTAAAGAATGAATTAATAATAAACTCTCAACTACCTAACAATAACAATATAAAAACTTTTTAGATAAAAATCTTTGGTCAGAATTAAATTATATTTTCATAGAGTTGGTTTCAAGGTGAAAAAAGTTACAAAAAGGAAGATGCCCAGTTGACAAAAACCGCAAAGAACTACGTGAATCATCATTACATCAATTTTGGCTTGAAGGAGAACAATTAATAAACGTAGATGACATCATAACGAAAATACCATGTGATAGATAAATTATATTTTTCATGGAAAAGATTTTTAAAACTTAAACTTTAAAAAATTACATAAGAATGAAAGCTGATGACGTCATCATGAGCTCCCGGACAATCATGACAAATTCTTTTAATGCCTTGATCAGTTTTCAGCCAATTTGGGTCCTTGTAACAAATTTCGACTTTACCATATATATGAAATGAAATGAAAAGGTTTATTGGCAGACTATAGTCCATATGACAAATATTACTAATACAATGACAGTTCATATACTAAGGATAGAAATATATACAATTGGTTAGAAATAATACTGTAATGTCGAAGTTAAGTGGAGCTACAGACAGACGTTTTCGTACCAAGAAGTCCATAGCTTAGAAGATAAATGGTAGGACTCATGGATAGCTTGGATGATCGGATTGGTTGATTTTTTAATTCTTTGCATTAGACTGTGTTGAGCACGTCTTGTTACCTCCGGGAAGCTCGGGACATTGCGGGTAGCAAACATTTGCGAAGCTGAGCATCTCGGGGGTAATTATGTAAGAGTTTAAAAGACCTGTTGTACAGCAAATTTAGAGTTCTGCCAGAACCTTTTTTATAATTCACCCACAGTTGCTGTCCGTATATATTACTGCAGAAAGTACAAAAGAGAGCGTCTTTAGCTTCGCTTGTACAGAATCGAAAGTTCCTTATGGTCATATTCGCTTTAGCACACAGGCTTCGAGATTGTTTTCTTATATCCGAGTCATCACTCAAGGAGCTGGTAATAGTTTGACCCGAATATTTAAACTCTTGTACTTCCTCAATTACTTCACCATTCATTTTAAACCTTATATCAGCTGGCTCATTACAGCTTTTAGGATGAAATTGCATAACCTTAGTTTTTGTAACATTAAAAAGAATATCATGTTTCTGCGAATACACTTCGCAGACTTTTAGTAGCCAATCCAGACCTTTAACAGAGGGACTTATTAACACCATATCATCGGCATAAATTAAGTTATTTATCCTTGTGTTATCTATACAACATCCCACTGTTGCCTCATTAAGTGAAGCAATTAATCCGTCGATATGCCATTAAACAGCATAGGGGGAGAGCAAGGAGCCTTGTCTCACCCCGCAAGAGGAGCCAAAACACTCGGATAGTACATTGCCCCACCTAACAGTGAAAGATTGGTGGGAATACCAAAATTTCAATAAATTTAATATGTACATGGGAACCTTCCTGTCTTCTAGTTTTGCAAATAAATATTGTGGTTCACCCTATCATATGCCTTACTTATATCTAGGAAACAGCTATAAATATTTGAATTATTGTCAATGTATTCAGATATTGTTTCTTTAAGTACATAGATACACAGGTCAGTTGAGTGGGACCTTTTAAAGCCAAACTGATTAGGAGATGTCCATAGGAAATCATTTAATCGGCGTAACAAGAGTTTTTCTAGTAGTTTCGAGAAGCAGGAAGCGACAGCAATAGGCCTGTAATTATTGTTGGACAGAATGTCTCCGTACTTATTTTTGATCAGGGGCAAGATATATACCCTCATGAACTTTGCAGGGATATAGCTATGAGCAAGCATTGCTGATAGGAGCAATGATATATGCAGACATACTACGTCATTTGCATATTTTAAGTGCTCATTCGATAAGTCATCTACCCCTGACGCAGAACCAGTGTTTAACTCTTTAATTAACCTCTTTACTTCAGAAAATGATATCAAAGTATTTTCCCATGTCCCTCTCACAATCGTTTCGCTGCAATCTATCTTAAGATTATCCCTACTCACACTGTTAAGAATGTTAGAATAGTGGTTTTTCCATAGCTTTGCAATTTCATCCTCCCCCGACACCCCATCGATTGTCGGAGGGAGGACATTTTTGACACCCGTTTGATTCTTAACAAATTTCCAAAATTTGTTATTATCGTTATTTATGCGAGCTTCACAGGCTTTTGATGCTCGAATAGACTCTTCTTCCTGTTTACATCGCCTGATGGCCGCCTTATATTGACCCCCGATTTCTACACATATTCAAGTATACTGGTCCTAATCTGGGTCTACCATGAAAGCACCACAAATCATAGGCGTCTTTCGATTCCCTCTTCAGCGGGGCAATAAAATCATTCCATCCGGGAATAATCTTAGTATGATACAGTAGTTGTAAGATTTAATCAGGGGGCTTCCTGCTTCTCTTAACAAGGATATTATCTTACTATAATACCTATCTATGAGTTTACAGTGAGAATCATTTGAGCAAGGATTATTACAGGCAAGGTGCAAAATTTCTAAATTATTAAAGAGGTGACTTGTTCTGTCTTTGTATTCTATTCTCTGCTGCATCGTAACATTGGACCATTCGACGCGATTATTCTTACCTATTGAGTTCTTGTTAATTCGGGTTGCGCATAAATTGGTAATGTTAATTAATATTTCTAATGGTCTATGATCAGAAAGAAGGAAATCATGCATAATATGAACTCTAACAATTTGATCCTTGTGAGACAATGATCAATCCACCTGGTGGTACCAATCATATCACTAACGTATGTGAAATTACCACTGGCTACCCCTAATACATCTACATCACTTATACTTAAATTGGCCGACTGGCCGATTACATATATATATATATATATATATATATATATATATATATATACACACACACAAACTCAGAATGGTTCCCTGAGTTTGTGTATATTAAACGGACGTGTTATGTGGCTTGAAAAGTGGACGTTCAATGTCCCGGTTGAGGTTTAAGTTTTGTTTTTTGGCTAATGCAATGCAATGCAATGAATGCAGCGAGTTTCTTGCGTATATTGAGGTTCTGAATGTGTAGGCTAGGTATAAGCTGTAAACCCTAGATCCTGCCCCAAAGCTGGATCCTATCTGCTTTGCAGATAGCTGGTGAGGGAAGCTATATTTTGGAGCCTCTTTGCGAGTAACCCGGTGCCCACGTTGGGCTTTCCATCATGAAAAAGAAAATACTATAGTATTTGTCATTTATCATTACTTATTCGAACTATAGTGGATGTAATTTTCCAGAAGAGTTCCTTGTTCCATGCACGGTCTGTGTTTAACACATATATATATATATATATATATATATATATATATATATAAAACGATTCAATGAGAACCAGCACGGATTCTGACCAGGAAGATCATGCCTATCACAACTACTAATAGAACACTATTACAATATCGTAGGCGCACTTAAAAGCAATACAAAATACGATGTCATATACATGGATTTTGCTAAGGTGTTCGATAAATGGGATAATACTCGTAGTATATAAAATGAAACGGGAATAGCAGGCAAAGTGGGAAAATGGATGTACAATTCCTTCAGAGAACGTCAGCAAGTCGTAAAAATCCGAGGTATATCATCATCAGAATCGGAAGTATGCAGTTCAGTTCACAAGGAACAGTATTGGCCCCACTACTATTCATTATCATGCTAACAGACCAGAGCTGTGCACGCTAACTGATAAATATAGCGCCTCTAACGCTAACAGTTTTTCAAATTAGCGGCGTTAACGCTAACGCTAATGAATTCTAGCGCCGCTAACAGTTTTTCTAGCGGCGTTAACGCTAACGCTAATTTTGGCGCTAATTTTTATGAAATGTATAGCTAAATACTATTTGTTAATAATAATAATGCATTTGTATATATTTATATGTGTTCGCTATTTGTTATTATCTTTTATAGTGTGAAATGGGAACAAAATTATATCTTTAAAATGATTATTGGGTATTCAAGAAAATTTGCTTAATTTGATATTTATAATTAAACTTATTTTTTGGAAAGACATTGTCCTCCTTTACAAACTCAGTTCAGGAAACTGTATTATTATGCATTCTGCGTTCGGCATTATGCACAAAAAGCAACGTAATATAGAGAATGCCATTCTATGACTCTATTCATTTTAATTTATATTAGCGGTTAGCGCCTAACATTGCCTAAAAATGTAGCCGCGCTATCTGTTCCGCTAACTATTTTGAAAAATAGCGCCGCTAATGGATGCGCTAATAATTAACTAGCGTCGCTAATTAGCGCCGCTAGGCACAGCTCTGTAGCAGACATAGCCAATGGAGTAACCAACAACAGTATAGTAACATCCTTTGAGGACGATACAAAAATCAGCAGAAAAATCAGTAATGCAGAAGAGGTGGAGGCCCTACAACCTACAAAGGGACACAAACAGGATATATAGATGGTCAGAAGAAAACAACTATCTCAAATAGCATATCAGAGAGACAGCAGACAGACTAAATCAGACTGCTGCCCTGTATTGAGTGTCCAGACAAATGGCTAATATTATAGCGGTTAATATAGCTCATGCACTAAGAAGTAGGCTTAACCAAGAGTGGGTCTAAGTTTGTTTACTTTGACGTTACAAAGTTTCCTGGGGATCTAATTGTGAAAGAGTGGACCTAAAATTTAGCTCTAACATAAAATGGATAGTAATATATGATAAAAATTTTAATAGGTTATATATAGGACAATATTTTGTAGATAATGTACCTATTTTTTGGTTCTTACTGTAAACCTATCTTCATTACAGCGAACGTTTGACGTACTAAATGAATTAGTAAGTTTTATCGGGATCGGGGACAAACGGGTATTAAAAAAAAAATCTAGGACTAAAACTTTGTTTGGGGACGGTTTGGCCTGGCTAAACTCTGGAGACATGCATAACCTAGTGGCTTGTAACGCGGCCTAATTATTATTTAAATATTATGCAAACTGCTTACGCATAATTTTTTTTAAACATCTAGTAAGGTGTTGATTTTAATACGTTAGGCCTATTCAGTCTTTGGTCAGGCTAATACAAATTATGTATGTACGTATACGGTATGATCTGCAAATCTTATAATATATATATAGTATCAATTTATAATTATGTATTTAATGCAGTGGTGGGCACCGTTAACCAAAAAGTTAACTTCGATAACGATAATCCGTTAACCCCAATTTTTAACTCCGATAACGATAATCCGATAATTTTACTACAAAGTTAACGAAAGTTAACGATAATCCGTTAACGATAACTATTTCTGGATCATATGTAGAATTCGGACCCCAGCCTTCTTTAGTTAGCTTTATAAGGCTAACCAACGAAAATATCACGACCTAACCTAACCAATCGTTAGGTTAACTGTACGCCCTTGACGATTGGTTAGGTTAGGTCATGATATTTTTGTTAGTTAGCCTTATAAAGCTAACTAAAGGGCTGGGGTCCGAATTCTACATTTGATCCCTATTTCTTTACTAACATTTAGAAAAATCAAGGAAAAAAGCTTTAAAACCCATAGAAAATGTTTATTTATACAAAATCCAACAATAAATAGGTACTTAACTGTATTAATTCAAAATAATATTAATTGTAATAATATTATAATATATAATATATAATATTACGTTATATAAAATATTTTATTTTACTTAACCTTTTTCTGTGAATTTTCAATGGAAGTAATTTTTTTCTATGTAATTATTTTATCTATAAAATATTTTAGCTATGAATTATTTAGTCTATAAAATAAAAATACTTTGTCCATGAATTATTTTGTCTATAAAATATTTTGTCATGTAATATACGCAATTGTTATTTAATTCGACGACAATATTACAATCAGTGAATAAAAACTATTATTCAAATTTTACATACTATATATACTTTTTTAGAGATTTACTAACGCAGTGTAAAAATACTAATTCATTAGTCATTACTATAAATTAATTTTTCTCAACCGTACATTTTACCATACGTATCTCCATACGTATTAATATATATATAATATTATAGGACTTTTACTAACGTTAAAAGAACCTTCTTACCCTCAATAAAAAGCGCACAACCTCCCCTTGCGAGATCTGGAAGCAGACTGAAGTTATGGCGGTTTGAATTCATTCACGGAGCGGTGATCTTCCGTGAATGACTCCTCGCAGTTAACTTGTTAACGGACTTTAACAGACTAAATATCGAGTTATCGGAAGTTAACTGGTCCGATAACGATAAATGGAAATTAACTTCCGTTAATAGTCCGTTAAAAAAAGTTAACTTCGTTAATTAACTGTTATCGGATTAACGCTTTAGTGCCCAACACTGATTTAATGGCCAGTTTGTAGCCATGTTTGATGCGTAAATTGGTACTATAAGGAATGATGTTTATAATTATATTAATTATTGTTATCAATAACACTGGGGAACAAAAAAATTTTTTTTTTCTTGGTGCCTGAGATTTTGGACCTTATTCTGGATATTTTCATGCCACTGATTCAGAAAATATCATCCATTTTGTTCTAGCAGCCCTAGTTTTTGAGATATTGCATACGTCATTACCTACTTTATTACCCTTCTGGAACGGTATTATGAGTTGCTCGTAAATCTAAATGCATCTGTATAATTAAATTGTAGCTATGATTTTGCTGATGTTGCTGTTTTGCATGTGTATTGTACATGTACTAACGTGAATTCTTTCCTGTTACAGGTGTTGACATGGCTTCATCACGAAGAAAGTGTTTAAATCATCCAGATGTGTTTTGTTTTATCTGCGGAGAGTACACGTTCATTGAACAGAGAAAAACTATTACTGATTTTGTGAAAAAAGCTTATTTTGCCTATTTCAAAGTACAACTAGGGGACCAAGATAAGCCATGGGCTCCTCATGTTGTGTGTAAAACGTGTACGGAGCATCTGCGGCAATGGACCAACGGAAAGAGGAGGTGCCTGAAATTTGGTATACCAATGGTATGGAGAGAACAGAGAAACCACAGTGATGACTGTTACTTTTGTTTGGTGAATATAAAGGGCATCAATGGACGTAACCGGAGTAAATGGACGTATCCTGACATAGACTCAGCTAGACGGCCTGTTTCACATTCAGATGAGATACCTGTTCCATCATTCAGCCATCTTCCAGAGCTCCCTCAAGAAGATGATGAATCTGCTACTGACAAAGAAAGCATATGTGGGCAAAATTACAGTGATTTCGAAGGACCGTCATCAGTTGCAGAAGGTTTTAGTCAACACGAATTAAACGACCTCATAAGGGACTTAAGTCTTTCGAAGAAATCGTCTGAATTGTTAGCTTCCAGGCTGGGAGAAAAAAATTTACTGCTGCCGGGAACCAAAATCACGTTATATCGCGACAGAGAAAAGGATTTACTGCCCTTCTTCTCAAAAGAGAACGATTTAGTTTTCTGCAACAATGTGCGCGGATTGCTGATGAAAATGGGCATATCGGAATACACACCAAGTGAATGGCGGTTATTCATAGATAGCTACAAACGGAGCCTAAAATGTGTTCTTCTACACAACGGCAACAGATACAGATCAATCCCAATTGGTCACTCAGTCGGTATGAGAGAAGAGCACGGGACAGTCGCCCTAGTCCTAGAAAAGATATCATACCGAGACCACCAATGGGTGATCTGTGTGGATCTGAAGATGGTGAATTTTCTCCTGGGCCAGCAGAGCGGGTACACCAAGTACCCGTGCTTTATATGTCTCTGGGACAGTAGAGCTAAAGATGAACACTGGGTGAGAAGACAGTGGCCCCTGAAAGAAAACATGGTGGTTGGAGAAAAAAATATCATCAAAGAAGCTTTGGTTGACAGAGAAAGGATCATATTGCCACCACTGCACATCAAACTAAGTTTGATGAAACAATTTATAAAGGCTTTGAACAGAGATGGGACGTGTTTTGGCTACATATGTAGAAAATTTCCTGCGCTGAGCATGGAAAAGCTGAAGGCAGGTATTTTCGATGGACCGCAAATCCGGGAACTCATGAAAGACCCGCGTTTCCAAGATTCAATGGACAACATTGAGGCACGTGCGTGGTCATCGTTTAGTATGGTTGTGAAGAATTTCCTTGGGAACTATAAGGCCGATAACTACGGTGAACTAGTGGAGAATATGCTCTCTTCTTTTTGTAAACTTGGCTGTAAAATGAGCATCAAACTGCATTACCTCCACAGTCATTTGGATCGTTTCCCAGATAACCTCGGTGATCTAAGCGAGGAACAGGGTGAACGATTTCACCAAGAACTAAGGACCATGGAAGAACGGTACCGCGGACGATGGGATACTCACATGATGGCAGATTACTGCTGGAGCATCCAACGCGAATGTCCTGGCACATCTCATCGCAAGAAATCTCAGAAACGCGGTTTATGTGAGATGTCTCAATGAAAGAACTTTTTTTGCCGTTCGTGTCTCAAGCTTGTTTGAATTTAATAAATATTTTTCGTACCTTATGCTTGTTTGATGTTAATACACTATTTTTGCTGACATTCATCATACTTTTGTATTCAATTGACAACAACAGTGATTGCCAGTCAGCAATTATATAATATTATATACATTATATAGAAATATATATAGATATATATCAAATCTTGATAAGCAGAGCTGATGGAGAAAAAATAATGTCATTTTTAGAATCAGCGACCTCAATATACCCAGAAACAGGTCTAACATCTAAGTCACCAAAAGTTGTGTTCCCCAGTGATCAATGATCAATGCTTTGGCCGAGGTCACCAGATCTTTTAGATCAAAGAATGTTATTAATTAAGTTATTAATTAGGTTGATTGATAGAATGAGTTTTCTTCATTTATTACACAAAATAACGATTTATGAATGAGATAGAAACATGTCGTTTACAGTTGCAATAATGATTACACGAAATTAAATGATTTATGAATTAGACAGAAACATGTCGTTTACAGCTGCAATAATGTATACACTTGAAGTAATAACGTGCGAGATAAATGATTAATCTTTATATAAAGTTAGGTTAATGACACCGGGGCCAGCGGGGCCCTGCACAAATGGTGTTTACATGGTGGTAGCTCGTGGATCACTAGTTGGTTTACGAAGAGCGAGAAGACGCCGCGTCCCGTTGTCTTGAGGTCTTTCCCGCGCTGTGACGTCATCTTATTCATGCTTGTGTGACGTCATCTTGATCGTATTTGGTTTGATGAGTTTATCGCTAATTGTGTTGATGGAATATTGCAAAGGCGTTTGCAAACGTCTCTGTCACTTCAGTTGGTCTCTCTCTCTCTCTCTCTCTCTCTATATATATATATATATATATATATATATATATATATATATATATATGGGATAAATTTCACAATAAAACACGTGAAATGAATGAATGTTGCAAACCCACAAGGAAAAAGAAAAACGATTCCAAGGCCTTTCGTGTATTCAGAGCTACACCTAGTCAGGGAATGAAGATAAAAGGCGAGATGCCCATAGATATATACAACGTACAGGAAAAACAAAACAATTAGCACATACTTAACAAGGGTTAATAAGAGGCAAAAGAAATTTTAACATGATATTGTCAATTTTATACATTCCCGCACTGTTATTGAAATTGTTTTTAAAATGAATAAATGCACATTCTAGAATATTTATTTCTATTATATCTCTGTTTTTAACAAGCGCTTTAGAACTATCCCACTTGATGCTATGGTTACATCTATACATATGGTTAAATAAAGCATTGGAATTATTAGCTGTTCTACAAGCATATTTATGCTGTTTTACCCTAATATCTAACGTTTTACTGGTTTGGCCTATATATACTGAGTTACATTGTGTACATCCGATCGAATACACACAACCAACAACATTATCAGGGCTATTCTTTATTAGGCGTGATTTAACAGTATTATTATACTTAAAGATTACATTAATGCCAATTGCTTTAAGTAAAGTTGGAAGGTATTGAAAATTAACATGGTAAGGTAGGCTAAGGATAATTTTACGCTGAAATTCCTTTACACTTACATTATTATAATACCTATTCTTGGCTTTCTTAAGACAGTTATCTAGAAATGAAATAGGGTAACATAATTTAGTACCAATATTCATGATATTGCATAACTCGGAATCTAAAAATTCATGACTGACAACTCTCAATGCTCGAAGAAACATAGCAGAGAAAATAGAGGATTTAATCGAAGGATGATGGTCAGAATAAAAATGCACAAGAGTTATTATTAGTAGGCTTACGGTAGACTTCATATTTGAACTGATTAGAGCATCTCCAAATTTTTAGATCAAGAAAAGATAGGTTTCCATCATTTTATTTTTCAACTGTGAACTTAATAGATGGGACTAAATTGTTGAGCCTACCAAGAAATAAGTCAGCATCCAAATTATTAGGCCAAAGGCATAAAATATCATCTATATACCTGTACCAAACCAGGTTAAAATTAACAATCGTAGGCAAAATTGTACTTTCAAAAAATTCCATATATAAATTAGCTAGTACAGGTGAAAGGGGATTTCCCATAGCCAATCCAAACGACATAGCATAAAACTTATTTTCAAACTGAAATTTACAATCTTTGACGCAAAGCTTAATTAACTCAATAAGAGTGTTGTGTTGAACAGGGAAAGAATATTCAGAGATCTTATCTTTTAAAAAATCAAGTAGGTCATCAACAGGGACTTTTGTGAATAGCGAGCATACATCGAAGCTTACCAATTTGAAATTAGGGTCATTAGGGAACTCCAGTTTGTCAATAAGATCCATGCTATTTACATATGTGACTCAGAAATAGAGCCAACTAACGGCGTTAATAAACTAACTAACCATTTTGATAGCTTATAGGTTACGGAGCCCACTGAGCTAACAATAGGCCTCATGGGATTATTAACTTTGTGTTTTTACTAAGCCCTACAGATATGGTAGTGACGGATTGATACTAAGAAACTGCTGTGAAAGCCCATTATAGTTACTTTTTAATATTTCTCTTAATTTTCTGTTAAACATTTTATTAACATCCTCCAATGGGTCTCTATTTAGAGGTTTGTACGTGTCACGATCACTCAATAACGTATTCATCTTTTCAACATAACTGTTTTTGTCCAGTGATGACGATCGAATTGGATTTGTCCGCTTCAGTAATATGTAATGAATCATTATTTTTGTGTTTTTAGGGCTGTATATATCTATGGGCTGTATATATCTATGGCATCTCGCCTTTTATCTTCATTCCCTGACGAGGTGTAGCTCTGAATACACGAAAGGCCTTGGAATCGTTTTTTCTTTTTCCTTGTGGTTTGCAGCATATATATATATATATATATTAGTGATGGATCGAATAACCGCAACCGCAACCGCAACCGCACTACAACCGCACAAAAATTCACAACCGCAACCGTAACCGCAACCGCCGTTCCATAAGTTGCGGTTGCGGTTGTAAAAGCTTAGTTAATTTTAATTTTAGTTAATTAGAAATATTTCTTTTTTTAAAAAGAAAATGATGGGTCTCCTTATGCGTGGAGCGGGAACGTTGTACGATGAGAGGCGTTGCCGCTTGAAAGGTGAAAATGCAGCAAAATATTATTCTTGAAATTCACACTGCCTGTCATTAAGTTTGACATCAGTTTTTCAAATGAATAATAATCCATAACTTTCCAATGGGTGGAGGCTGGGGAAAGTGGTAGGTGGGATGAACAGTGCGATGGGTCCTCGCCCTCTCCTGGTAACACACTTAGTGCAAAATATGGTTTTAATTAATTTGACCTATTCTTTTCATAATAGCTATAAGTTTAGAATATACTTCTTTAAATAGTATTTATTTAGTAAATACCTTATGTTGAACACAAGTTTTTGCAACACAGAAATAGCGGTAGCGGTGTATTGCAAAACTTGTGTTCAACATAAGGTATTTACTAAATAAATACTATTTAGTATATATTATGTACCAAGTGTGGCTAAATCGCACTATAGTGGCTAAATCCAGTATTAATAATTTCGCATTTTTTCCTAGTATATGATAACCGAACCGCAACCGCGGTTTGGAAAAATTCGACAACCGCAAACACAACCGCAACCGCGGTTGTGAAAACCGACCACTCGATCCATCACTAAATTATATATATATATCAAAGGCGTGCACACTGGGTACGCAGTGTGTAGCCATTTTTTTTTTATTAAATTTAAAAATTTTAATTTTTTTAAATATTGATAAAATGCTATTATAAATACCAATAAATTTTATAATTTATTCAGTATACTTAAGCAATACAAAGTAAATTTAAATGAAACTTCCTTGTTTTCTCATGTGCTTTCTTACAAGGTACGCTCTGAGCATAGAATGTACTTGCATAGGAATAAGATCCTTAAATGTTGGACGGGGCTTAACGAATACTGCCTTACTATTAGCCGAAAAATGTCCTGGGATACACTGGAGTTTTTCAGCGTAGTTTTATAGAGTGGGTGATGGGAAATAGTTGTGTGTCATTCAAATCATTTGAAATTTTGCATTTAGTTTACGTTAAATTAGTACCATTTTAGGTGCAGTCATAAATGAACAAGAAAGTGAATGTTTAATTTGTAAAATTAACGAAACTACATTTTCATCCAAATCGTATGAAGAGAAACTTACATTCAAGAATGCAGATAGGCCTACTCCTTATTTACCGAATTTAATTAATGCAAATCAAAGCCAAATTCACCAGAAGATTTCATTCTTCATCTTACAGTAAAGTGAGCTAATTGGCAGGTTGCGAGGAAAAAAATGTTTTATTTTGCTGGCCTTGTCTGCTTTTTGCTATTGATAAAAGTGTATGGAGTAAAATTGGATATAAAGATTTGGAAAATCTATCTCACGCAATGAAAAAGCATGAAAGCTCGCGAGGACATATAAAAGCAACTTTGTCTTTCGCTAGTTTTGGCCACCGTCGTATTGATACAATGCTAGATGAGCAAAAAGCACAAGCAATTTCTCAACACAATGAAACCGTCAAGCATGATCTAGAGTTGCCAGACGTCCTTTATTTCAAAGGACAGTCCTTTATTTCGATCTGCTTGTCCTTGTCCTTTATTGAAGCGTCACAAGGACGGCATATGTCCTTTATTCTATTTTTATGTCTATTTCAAATCATAAATAATAAATCCTTTGAGAAAATATTATATATTACATAGGTATTTTTTTTGCGTTTGTTTCCTTGACAGAGTAGGTAACCATTATCATTGCATCGTAAGGCTTAATAAGTTAATAACAGTGTAGGCTCATTGATTTCTATTTCTATGTAGCCGCAATAGATAATTCTGTGAGCTCTACTGCAATAAGCGGAGTGCCCCCACAAATGTGTACGAAACTTATTTTTCCATACGCTGCGTCGCTGAAAGACAACCGATAATATATAATTAGAACAAAATATTAATTAGTACTCAAGTTGAAAATATTTCTCATTTCTGTAATCTGTATTCAACCACTCGGCACTCACCAGGTCAATGCAGATTGTTGCAGGTTAGTGTTTTAAGTGTGCGGTATAAATTATTTTATTTGCTAGTTTATTGAAATGTTTGTAAGAAAATAAAATGGAATAAATTGAGGTTGGGTGAGGATGTTTTAGTTTCACATTCGCAAACTATTTGCCATTCTATATAAAGTTCAAATTTGTTTTATGGATATTGTTGAGCTTAGGGCTAGGCTAGGCTTAAAGAGTTTTTTCTTATAATCTCGAATATGATAATCATAAGTATTAAGCTAGACTTGCTGACCTTTGAATATTTTTTGATAGGCATATAATACATTGGGCTTTTTTGTAGAGGCTGCACGGGCAGAAATTGAGACCCCTCCCTCCCCTTGTCTGCACGTATGAATTTTTTTCTGACCGTAAAAAGCAAAATTTACAAAATTTGATAGAATTTTGCGTGTCAAAACACAGCAGAAGGAGGGGTCTAGATTTTGCCCGGCGGCAGCTTCTACAAAAAAAAAACATAATCGCCAATATATTTACAGTATTAAGCCCTATTTGAATACAAGCAAGCAGGCCTAGGCTAGCCTAGGCCTAATGGATTTTCCGGTCTTATTAAAATTGGAAATATAATGATATGTAAAACTATAGCGTAAGGGCTCTTGCTAATTTTATGCTCTCCAGGAAGTTGACCCCTTTCCCCCCGCCGTGTTTTGCACACAGAATTCTATGAAATTTTGTAAAGATGATTAGGACCTATATATTGCTTCTTATTTTTAGGAAAAAAAAAATCATAGAATTCTGAGTGCAAAGACGGCGCGGAGAAGGGGGGAGGCAATTTCCTGGAGAGCATAAAATCTGCAAGAGCCGCGTTAAGTATAGGCCTAATAGTGTGACTTCACAAATATAGAAAATAAGATATATACAGTAGGTCAAGGAAAAAACTCCCCACCCCGCAAAAAAATACAGGTAGGCTAGGTGCCCGTGCCTGGTTGGGTAACTTCGTAAAAAAAAGGCCTAGGCCTACTAATTATTGTCAAGGATCATGATAATTGGCAAATGCTTAATTTTTTACATTTATTTAACTTTACAAGCTTTCATTGCGGGTTTTGGAAATACATACCGTAACTATATGATCTTTGAGGTGTCATTTATGATTTATGAACCAAAAAATGAAAGTAGAAATTTAACATTAGTTATATATTTTTATAATAGATAGGTAATGCATGTAATTTCATTAATTTCATAATTTTTAGAATATTATGAAATTATGGTAGGGGATGTAAATCCAAATGTTTTTGACATTTTATTTTTTTTTTGAGAAATGTTGGTTTGCTGATTTCATACTATCCAGGAAAAAGCCCACTCCCCCGGCCGGTTTGCACGCAGAATTCTATGAAATTTTGGAAAAGATGAGTATATAGATTCTTACTCTCAGGAGTCAGGAAAAAAACACATAAAATTCTGCGTGCAAACAACACGGCGGGAGGGGGGCACAAATTCCTGAAGAGTATAAAATCAGTACCGTAAGAGCCAGAAATATGTAGGTACCTCCAACTGGTTTACTTCAAATGCAAAATTTCAAGGTTCAATATTGCAAAATCTTTGCAAATTAATTTTTTTAAATTCTAAAAATAAATATATTGGTGTAGGGAGATTACAACCCCACCGCTTGCTCCTCTGGAGCACAGCAGTTCCGTGGATGGGGGCTAGGAATCCACACCCACAAATTCTTCCCTCAAAAGCGACGCAGTAAGATGTGATATCTTCTGTTGTACGCGACCCCGTACGCGGAAAAATGCGTTGGGTATAATAACAAAATAAAAAAACAAATATGTCTCTTCCAAAGTGTTCAAATCATCATAGTAAAAGTTTTAGTAACTTGGATTTTCATTAATGGCTTTGTTTTTTCAAATTTCTTTAATCTTTAATACATTTACAAAGAATTACGGTACGGTACGTTATTTCATAACTTAGTATAGATGAATATGATGGCATATGCCAGTAGTGACAAATGACATTATTTAAATACTATATTTTATCTTTTTAGCCATCAAAAATGGATGCCCCTCCAAAGAGAAGAAACGACTTTGCTCTTATAATAAAAATGGGAACAAGAGTACAATGGCTAACTTCAACTAACATTCAAACTGAAGCAAAATGTCTTTTATGTCAAAATGTATTTAAAATTGGTTATATGGGTATTTTAGCAGTAACTCAGCATAAAAACTCACAACACATATAATGGCTGAAAAGTCAGCAAATGCTTCAAATCTTCTCGATAAGTTTTTGTAAAAAAGAATAAAAAAAGAAGGATTTAGTTTACTGCAGCTGAAGTTGCTCATATTTTTTCATTCAATAAGCATCACCACTCTTATAATTCATTAGATTGTAGCATGAAACTAAATTCTAAGCTTTACAAAGATTCTAAAATCGCACCAAAATTGTCATGTGGAAGAACCAAATCAACTGCCATTGTTTGTAATGTATTGGGTAAAAAAGCTTTGGAGACTGTGTTGGATGAATTAAAACAACATGATCCACCATTGTTTTTGGCATACAGACTGATGCATCTAATAGAAAAATATGAAAATGTTTCCTTTGTCAATTCAAATTTTCAACAAAGAAAATGGTCTTACAAACTATTTGGTTGATTTTTATGAAAATGCAGATGAAAGTGCGGATGGAATGTTTGAGTGTTTAAAAAAATCAATGAGTAACTTAGGATTAAATTGGAAAAACATATCTAGTTTCAGTGCAGACAATGCCAATTGCAATTTTGGTTGTAATAAATCTTTATTCCAAAATATTAAAACATTAAATGAAGATGTTATTAAAGCAAACTGCCATGCTCACATTATTCATAATGTAGCTAAACAATAAACATGCATTGAGTAATTTGGAAATTGATATTGAAAACCTTGTTTTGAAAATTTATGGGCATTTTTCTGTTTCAGCTAAAAGACGAGATAACCTTAAAGAATTTCACGAGTTTGCTGAAACAGAATTTAAGGAAATTTTAAGGCATGTAACAACTAGATGGCTTTCTTTACAACCATTATAGAAAGACTTTTGCTTTCATGGATGCTCTGAGTCAATATTTCATAAGTAATCTGAAAAATATCTCCAAACAGCTAGCCAAAATTCTTCAAATTGATGAAAATTCTACAGAAATGCCTATAGTTATAGAATTGTATTTGCTTTTTACAATGCATGCAATGGAAATATTTTAAAAAGCAATAAAACAACTTGAAAGCAATGAAACTTGTGCTAATGATTTTTCCATGTAATGGATGATCTGAAAAATTCACTTAAAAATCGTCTTGACAAGAATTTTTTGGTTATCAAGTACATCAACATTTTCGCCAATTAGATCCTGTTGTTAAAAGCGCAGTGCTAAAAGATTTTAAAGCATTTTATGATGCAGCATTGAAATATTTAGAAAGTCATTTTGATTTCAGTCAAGCTACCCTTTTTAGAAAACTCAGCAAATTATGCTTTAAGGACTCTTGCCCTGATTTTAACTCTTTTGTGGAAGTAGTAGAGCATTTGAAATTGGTTGAAAAACTCAAGTTGAACATGAATGATTTATTTGATGAGGTTTCAGTACTAAAAGAGAATTATGCAACTTTATCAGCCTCTGATAAATTTCAAAGTTGTTCGAGCACTTCAGGCGTGGTATTTACTTTTGAAAAGCGTTGATTTCAAGTTTTTAAACATTTTCAAGGTGATTTCTTACGTTCTTTCAGTGCCAGGCACTTCAGCATTTCAGAAAGGATATTTAGTGTTATGAACTCAAAGTGGAATGATGAGAGAAACAGATGTTCACTTCCTCTTATTAAGAGCGAACTATTGATTTACTTCAAGTTTAAAGATAATTGTTTAGATTTTGCAGAGAAAATAAAAAATGATGTCAAAGTTCTTAAGGCCTCTCGAAGTAGTACTAAATATGCTCAACATGAATAATTCCTAGATTAAATAGTACTTTTTGCTGTTTTCTTTTGTATAATATTAAATGAAGTAAAAAGTAAAAAGAATTTATTTTATTTTTACAAATAAACTACCTAACTGGCGAAATTAGTTTAGTTTAGTTAGATACAGTAGTGGTACTGCTCTCGTCTATATTCAAGAACATTTTAAATATAGTAAAAATCAAAGATGTTGAAATAAATATTTATCCTATAACATTTAAAATTTTTTTTGGGGGCATCATTCTCTCTCTCTCTCTCTCTCTCTATATATATATATATATATATATATATATATATATATATATATAAATTTGAGAATCTGGAGTGGCAGCTTGAAAACGTTTTGAGTGTCCTTTAATCCGGTCATCAAAATCTGGCAACCGTAAATTGCATAACCGAGAAGTAATGAAACGATTCATCGATGCAACTTGTTTTTAAGGTAAGCAAGGGATATCGTTTAGAGCAGTGGTTCCCAACCGGTTTTGGCTTATGGCCCCCTTAGGAACCTTATTTTTTCCTGTGGCCCCCATAAGCATTATTTTCAGTAGGTAATATGCAGATTAACTCTATTTTACAAAAACAAATATATATAAAGGATATTAAAACAACTATTTGTATTCAGGTACAATATTATTTGTCACATAGGACTATAAACATAACAAAAACTAAACAGTGGCTAACAAAAATTTGCAGTTATTTATTTATATTATGTATTAATTATAAAAAAATATAATCAAAGAAATACTGTACTTATAGCAATCTATTATAAATTAAAAAAACTAGTAAAATTACTACAACTTCGCAATATTAGGGTAAACAAATAAGAGTTACTTACACACTACAGCGACGATCCACGTGGTAAACAGACTGTAAGGATTTCAACCTGAAGTATTTTTATCAAGTCAACAACGCTGCCAGGCGCATAACGATCAAGCGCACAATGGAGTGCGCCGCACAATAAGCCTGTAAGATGCAAAATATTTGTTTACAGATAAATTCAAATTCTATTATAAAATATCTAAAAAAAGGAAAATATATGTATTAATAATTTTTAAAAATGTAATTCAACTACAAAATTAAAATTATCTATTGGCCTAACTATAATTTAGGCTTCAATAGGTTGAGTCCTGTGGCCCCCTTCATGGAGTCTGTGGCCCCTCTAAATCTTAACATTTTCCTGTGGCCCCCTTCAAATGTGCCATGGCCCCCGGTTGGGAAACTGGTTTAGAGCACACGACGAGGCGGAAAAGTCTCCTAACCAGGGTAATTACAGAGAATATCTAAAATCATTAAGCTCGTATGACGAATGTTTGAAATTTCACTTAAAAACCTGTACTGTGTTTAGTGGTTTGTCTCACTGCATTCAAAATGATTTAATTGATGCTGTAGGGATAACTATGCTGAAGGAAAGAGAATTAATTACTAAATTTGTAGCAATAATGGTCGACGAAACATCAGATATTGCAATGAGAGAACAGTTATCATTTGTACTGAGAAGCGTTTTCAAAGGAAATGCGTATGAACGTTTCATTACTTTCAAGGACGTTTTGGTCGTTATGTGTAAATAACTATTGTGAGATCTTATTTTTATATTATTTAACTTTATTCTTACTATATGCTTATACTTTCCTAAATGCTTAATTTTTCTAGTATTGTAAAACATTATTTCACTAATTTACTAATTATTAAGAGATTTTGTAACACATTAAAACCTAGGGTTATTTTCGTTATGTTTTCAAGTTTATTAATTCTTTTCTCATCTTTTTCAGATAATGTGAATTTTGTTGGTTAAAACCTAAATTGTCTGATTATTTGAATGTATTTGAATAACGTTACAATTATAACAATTATTATTATTATTATTATTATTATCATCATCAGTGTTAGGCCCATTGCTATTCGTAATTTACATTAACGACATAGATCATCAATGTAGGATTGACTAGTAACGTGTCAAAATTCGCGGACGATACTAAAATAGGCGGTAAGGTTGTTAACGAGGACGATAGGAATAGGCTCCAAGACATGGAGTAGACGGATAAGTGGCAGGTGCAATTTAACGTAGAGAAATGTAAAGTTTTGCATATAGGTTCTCGTAACAATAATTACACGTACACGATGGATGATAGAGAGTTAGCGAGCGTTGACGAGGAAGTAGATTTAGGCGTACGCGTATCTAAGGATTCAAAAGTTAGGAACCAGTGCCTGGAGTCTTGCGCAAAAGCTAATAGGATGTTAGGCTTCATAGCGCGTAATTTCGAATTTAAATCGAAGGATATTATATTGCCCCTTTACAAGTCCCTAGTCAGGCCTCATTTAGAATATGCCGTTCAGTTTTGGTGCCCGTATTTGCGTGAGGATATTGATAGGTTAGAAAGGGTTCAGCGTCGTGCCACGAAACTAATTCCGTCATTGCGCAACAAGCCTTATGAAGATAGGATTAAAGAGTTAGATTTGCATTCACTCGAAACTAGGAGATTAAGGTGGAGCTTATTGAAGTTTTCAAAATCGTTAATAACATCGATAACGTAAATTTTGACAAACTGTTCACTTTTGATAATAGCAATACTCGTAATAACGGATTTAAGTTGCGTGGCAGACGTTTCATTACTAATATCGCTAAAAACTTCTTTACGTTTAAAGTAATTGATAAATGGAATAATCTTCCCGCGTCAGTCGTCAACTCTACCAGCGTTGTTAAAATAAAAAACAATTAGTAACAGGAGCTCTGGGGGTGGTGGTCGAGGATGAGTCTGTTGACGATTAATGCCAGCTTGTGACATGCCAGTGTGTGATATGCCAGCAAAAAAATTAAAAAAAAAAAATTAGACTAACACGAACGTAGATATAGCTCGTAGCGTAAACTAACCCACTTTTTTGTTTAACTTTATCTACTTTTTTTTGTTCTTCTTATACTCTCTTTACTTGCATGTCTGTAATTCTCTTTACTTGCATGTCTGTAGTTTGCATGGTATGACTGTGAGTTAAGACTGTGTTTGCATGGTTTGTTAGAGTTCTTATTTTACTTTGTTTCATTTTTCACCCCTTTCCTATTCTCTTCGACTATTTTTCCGACTTGTCGGCAGTGGCCGGCGGATGATGATGGTGAGTTTTTTTTCTCTTTTTCTTAATGAATGTTAACCCATGAATGATAGGTGTTGCTACTTGCTTAACCCCTTATTCGCTTCTCTTAACCCCCTACTCTTTCCTTTCTCTCGGGCTAACCTTAGAGTTGATCTTCGGGTCTTTGTTAGCCTTAGCTTCTGTAGATCTGTAGATTATTATTTAGCAGATTAGTTGTGGTTAACTAGATGTGACTTCGTGCATCTTGGAAAATGAAACCACATTATCCATCAGGAGCTGAAAAACGGAAAAAAGAAGAAAATAGAGGAGGAGAAGCTTTCCAGTAGCACAGGTGAGATGTGCCACTTGTATATTCTTATGATTACAGTTCAGGCAACTAGGTTAGGTAGACCATCAAGCTAGGCAAGTGCTCGGGAATCGTGTAGAGTAAGCTAGTCTTTGTAATATTTATAATATTTCGAAATGTGAAATTTAATGGATCACATCACCTCAAATTCTGTTCACACAGATCAATTATTTATCAAACAAGATAAGAAAGAGTATTTTAGCAAAAATTAACAGAATATGTAATGTTATGTTCTTCTCAGGAGCACTACTGAAATATTTGGAAAAGCCATCCTCATCAAAGCCTGATGAGCATCATGAGCCAACAGCAGGACCATCATTTATGCAACCTCAAACACCAGTAGAAGTAGAGCCTGATGAACCAACAAGTGGCCCATCTTCTGTTCAGCTTCAAACACCACACACAGGCATTTCTACTGAGCAACAAGAACCAAGATCTGCTCCACCGCTTTTATCCGTATGACTGGCCAGTTGTCCTGTCAGATGCCTTGAAGACAGATCTGGTGTCTCGAGGACTATTTCAAATCAGGCCAGATTTCACATTCCCTAAAAGAGAGGACGGTAGAAGCGTTCATCACCATTACATGTACAGACCATTAATTAATGGGGAAAAAATAAAGCGAACTGGGCTAAAAACTGGAAGGACCATTGACCAAACTGAAATGTCATTAATGGAGGTTGAGCGAAGACGCTGCGAGATGTTCTCACACGTCTTGTAAGTATAATCCAATCACTGGCAGAGAGAAACCTTGCTTTCAGAGGGTCTTCCTCTACATTGTACAATCGAGACAATGGCAACTTCTTGAAGGAGGTTGAGCTGCTTGCCAAATTTGGTCCAGTGATGAAAAACAACACATCAGCAGAGTCGAAAGTGGCCAATATAGTCATTCAAGTTACCTAGGAAACATCATTCAAAATGAGCTCATTGGGTCCATTAGTGGGAAGATCTTGGATGCCATTGTTGCAGAAATAAAACAAGCTAAATATTACTCACTCATTTTAGACTGCACTCCAGACATAAGCCACCAAGAACAGATGTCGATTATTATCAGAACTGTTAAAATCAGGGCTGTGGAGTCGGAGTCGTGGAGTCGGTCAGTTTTGAGTGGAGTCGGAGTTGGAAGTGCATAGTTGGATGGAGTCGGAGTCGGTGCAAGTCCTTCAACTATAACCATAGCAGCCTAGGCCAGGCCTAGCTCAATTTTATGAATAAAATAGATTTAACCTAATGTTTTAATATATAATATAATATATAAATAATATATAATATATAAATATAGTTGCTTATAATTAATAAGGATTATAATTAATTAATTAACATACTGTAATTAATAATAAGGAAATTTAAAAATTTTGTACTAGCAACCCTAAATCTTTTTCAGATTTTTAGATTTCAATTTGATAAGTAATGATAACAGCGTAATGTCACATCAAAAGTATAAATCTGCTGTTTTTGAATATTTTTCACTCACTGCTGATGGAAAATATTCCGTATGTCAGTGCCAAAAGGGCACTGATGATCAGGAAAAAATGTGATGCCAAAATTAGTGCCTTCTCAGGTGAAGGATCCAATGCTCCAACAAGAGCAGGAAATCTAAAACGCCACCTTCAACGGCATCATCCAAAGGATTACAAAATTGTGAATGAAAATGATGATGAAAGAAAGAAGAAGGCTGATGACAATTCAAGCACAAGTTCTCGTCAAACTACTGTCAAAATATTTTATGAGTGAAAAAGTCACAGTGACCATGACAGCAGACAAATTTAAAGCATGCATAATTGAAATGGTTGTAAAGAATTCTCTCCCTCTAACATTTTTTTCAACCCCAGCTTTTGCTAATCTGAATGCGGAAATGGCAAATATACTTGGCATTTCATTAGAACGTGGCAACATTCGTAATATGATAATGGAAGAATCGCAAAAGCAGAAGCATGCACTAAAAGAATGTCTTCGAGGACGAATCCTGTTCTTAAAGATGGATTCCCGTACTCGCCATAGAGTAAACTACTTTGCAATTAATATTCGCTTTATCGATGATAAAAAAGAAGTAGTCACGCGGACATTAGCAGTAAGAGATACTAAAGCACAGCATACCAGTGATTATCTTGAAAAACTAGTAATGGATGTATTAAATGATTTTAACATCAGAAAGGACCAGGTATTGTCAATTGTAACGGACAATGCTTCCAACATGGTGAAAACACTTGAAAAATTTAACAAAAAGAAGTTGTGGAAGATTCAGAAGACAGTGATGATTATGTTGATGATTATTCTGAAGATAATGAACAAGTAATGGTGGTTGATGATCATGATAGTCACGATACATTAGATTCATTTGTGGATACTGCAGCAAGAATATCCAAAATCCATCATATGCGCTGCAGTGTCCACACACTGCAGTTGGCAATACGCGATGGCTTGAAAGGACAACATACAGCTAATCTCATTGGAAGAATACGAAAAGTTGCTGTGGCAGCTAGAACGCCAAAACTAGACTCTATTTTGAAGCGACGAGCTGGCAAAGGAGCAATTTTGGACCAAGCGACTCGGTGGGCAGCACATACATGATGATTCAACGGATTCTTGAAATAAAACCTTTCCTTAGCGACATGGCCTCCCCGGATGTCATCATGACTGAGGCTCAGTGGGATCAGGTAAAATAACTCGAGGGCTTACTTCGCCATCCTTATAACGTGACAAAAAAATTGCAATCAGATGATTTGACTCCTGGCTTATTCTATAAGGAGTGGAAGACGCTTATTTTCCGTCTGTCTCAAACTGGTGGCATACTAGCCGATGATATAAGGAATTCGATGATACAGAGAGAAAAGCTTCTGCTAGACAATGATATTCTTTTGGCTGCTATATATGTTGATGCCATGTACAGAGTGACATTAACAGAAGCGCAGCAAATCAGAGCCAAAGCTGCCTTATGTGATGTAGCCATACATATTAAAGGTCTACGAGATCATGGTCATGATGAATCCGAGGCAGTATTTGGGCCACTTCATGGCAATCATACGATTTCGTCATCGTCATCAAATTCAGGCTCTGATGAAGACTTAGATTTTGAAAAACATCTGGACAGGCAAGAACGATCAAAGCGAAGGCGATTGAAATTGGAACAGGAGGAACACCCCCAGAGTGCATTGGATACAGGGCCGGATTAAGGCCAACTGATGCCCTAAGCACAGCCCAACAATGGTTCCCCCTCGACCCTTCCATTGTCTAACTGACAAGACATTAAGACTCATAAGTGCTGAATGTGAAATAATAGATTAAAAATTCAGTTTTCTTCCAGGCCATCCCCCAGGCCAGACCCCGCAACTATATTAAATATAACCTGTTTTTTAATTTTATTTATTAATTTTATTTTATTAAAACTCTGTGGTGCCCCCTTCCCTTGGTGCCCTAAGCACGTGCTTATTTTGCTTAATGGTTAATCCAGGCCTGATTGGATAAATTCAAAATCAATTTCTATAAATCATTGGAGGAGGTGGAAAAGATTGATCGTTCATCAAAGTTGACTGTGAAAGAAGCAATTGCTAAATACCCCAAAATAGTCCAAGATGCTTCTAGGACTGTTACGGCCTTGCCACCTACTCAAATTAGTGTAGAACGCTTATTTTCAGCCCTTAAAATCATCCGCTCTGACTTAAGAGCATCACTGAAAGAAAATTTAATGGAAGCGATCCTTTTTTTGAGAACAAATTCAGTTTAGGTTAGTACATTTTGTTACGGATGTTTATAATAATACAAAAACATCTTATTAATTTGCTAAACCAATAATAATCTTATTTTGTTTAAGCTTCAATCAGTTTGTATTTTGGGATTTATTGTAATTTTTGAATAAGGAGAAAAAAAAGCCATTAAGGCATAGTTACAGCCACTAAGTAACCTGATGAGTCATGTGGTGGTGACGAAATGCCTTGTTTATGAATCTCCATTGGCCTAATAAAGCTAATCGAATCAATTTGGCCTTAACATTCCATCGGAGTCGGAGTCGGAATGTTAAAATTTTTGGAGTCGGAGTTGGAGTCGGCAAATTTTATCACCGACTCCACAGCCCTGGTTAAAATGGGTGAAGTACCAGAAATAAAAGAATACTTCTTGGACTTTCTTGAGGCTTCAGAAAGTACAGGCCTGGGTTTATCAGTTCTGATTCTGAAGAGACTAGATGAACTGAATATTCACTTTGATGACTGCAGAGGACAGTCATATGACAACGGAGCGAACATGAAGGGCAAAAACAAAGGTGTTCAGGCAAGGTTATTAGAGAAGAACTGTCGTGCACTCTATGTTCCATGTGGGGCTCACACTCTGAATCTTGTAGTGGCTGATGCAGCTAAAGCTTCCACAGATGCCATCAGTTTCTTTGGCAACGTACAAAACTTGTACAACCTTTATGCAGCAGCTACACAGAGATGGACAATCCTAAAGAAGCACGTGAACATAACACTCAAGTCTTGGAGTGAAACCTGGTGGGAGAGCCGGCTTAAGAGCATTGAGGCTGTGCGATACCAGAGCCACAACATCAGAGAGGCCTTGTTGGAAGTCAGAAACAATGCCACAGATGCCATAATTGACAATTGCATCATTTTTTATACATGGTTCTGTGTCATTTATTCTAAATAATGTATAAGCTAATTTTCAGGAATTTCATGAATAGTATTTTTTCTGTTTGTCTTCTGAAAGTACATATTTGTTGTTTTGGACAAATATTTCATTAAAATTGTTTCATAATTGTTTTTTGTTAACACAGCCATTTTTTGTATGTGTGTTCTGAGGTGATGTAGTAAGGCGTGAGTTGGTGGGTGGAGGGGTGGGGCCTCAAATGGGTATACTGCTTATGGCCCCCTAATGGCTAGAAACGGCCCTGGTTGCCCAAACATATGATGAGGCAGCAGCAGTTGTTGCATCTGATCTAAATAGTCTCCAGGTTAAAATAAGAGAACATGTCCCACGGACGTTATTTGTTCACTGCTACGTTCATAATTTAAATTTAGTTTTGTTTCACAGTTTCTCAAAACTAAGTAAGTGCAAGAATTTTTTTGGAACACTTGATGAAATAGTTTCGTTTTTTCACAAATCCACTAAAAGAATGGAATGAATGAAATCATGCATCGCTGCATGCCAAAGATGGCACCAACTAGGTGGGCATATCATTCTCGTTTAGTGAACGTAGTTAAAGAACATAAAGCTAATCGTTTTGAACTATTTGAGCAAATTACGAATGACACTGAAAAGTGGGATAAGCGTTCAATCTTTATGGGTGAAACAGACAAACAGCATCTCTGTGCATTTGAATTTTCATTCATGTTGGAAATCTTTGGAAACATATTTTCACAAACAGACGTACTGTACAGTATTCTGCAAAATAAATACTATGACATTGCTTACTACACTGGAAGAGTGAATGAAACTTTAGATGTAATTCAGAAAATGCGGAGTGGCTTTGATGATTGTGTGGCAAAGGCGAAATATCGCATGCCATTGACTGCTGATGCAGAACCAAAACGAATAAGGCTAGCACAGACTGATCAGCCATATTTGGAAATGGAAAGACTTTATTTAGAAATCATAGATACGGTTTGCATGCAACTTGCTGCTCGGTTTGGAAATCTGTCACAGTTGAAATTTTTGGAACTTCTGAATCCCGAAAATTTTCTAAAATTTAGTCAAGCATTCCCTGATGAAATTCTTAAAACCTTTGCGGAGTTACACAGTGGCTCTTTTGATTTTATAAGACTGAAAAATGAACTAAGTGTCCTATACTCCTCTGAAGAATTTCAAGGAAAATATCCCTGCCATATTGCAAAAATTCTTGAGCCTGAACAACTTGAGTGAAAGCATGCCTGAACTTCAAAAACTCGTAGAGCTAGTACTAACCATTCCCTCTACAACTTCATCAGTAGAATGATCATTTTCGACTTTGAGGAGAATTAAAACGTATCTAAGAAGTACAATGGGCGAAGAAAGGATGTCATACTTAGCCCTTATGAGCATCGAAAATGAGTTATTAAACTAAATAAAATCTGACCCATCATTCTGCGATTCAGTAATAGATGAATATTCCACTAAGAATCGTAGGGTCGATCTGAAATATCGATAAAAATCGCGCTGTCGCATATAAATAGTTAAATGTATATACCGTATCCAGTCCACCCTATCATCCAGATTTGGTAAGTACCGTTACTACCGTACCAAGGTCCTAATTTATTATACTAGGGGCACTCAATATATTTTGCCCCACCCTTTTTTCTTAGCTAAATAATAGGCCATGGGGCTGAAATGTCTTTTGGGCCGTATGTTTGAACTTTCTGCGTTTCACATAACCGGATTTTTCCAGTTTGAATCTCCCCTCCTTGTATAAAACCGCTTTTAAACGCCCTTGTATAAAACCGATGGTTAACGCAATTTAGAAAATGGCGTCTCACAGTGATGTGCGTTGTAAACAGAGAGCTGTTATCGAGTTCTTAACCGCAGAGAAGGAAACAGTTGGAAATATTCACAAACGTCTACAAAACGTTTACGGAGATGCTGTTGTTGATCGAAGTACAGTTGGACGCTGGTCTAAACGTGTGAGATCATCGGAGAGAGGGAGAGCCAGCCTCGATGATGAGCCACGTAGTGGTCGCCCGGCATCGGCTGTGACATCTCACACTGTGCTAACAGCATCATTCGATCAAATCGGCGCGTCACATACAAGGAGCTATTACTGGAGCTAGGAATTAGTGAAGGAAGTGTGAATACGATAATTCAGCAACAGGGATACTCAAAAGTGTGTTCACGGTTTGTTCCTCGCGAACTGACTGAAGATCACAAAGCCCAAAGAAAATAAATTGTTTCTGAGTCGTTGGTTCGATACGAGACAGAAGGGGATGACTTCCTTTCACGAATTGTGACTGGGGATGAGACTTGGGTACACCACTTTGAACCTGAAACAAAACGCCAATCCATGGAGTGGCATCACGCACTCTCTCCACGCAAGAAAAAGTTCAAAATGGCTCCCTCTGCAGGAAAGGTTATGGCCACCATCTTCTGGGACATGAAAGGGGTGATTATGGTGGACATTATGAAGAAAGGACAAACAATCAACTCAGAGGCATATATTACTACCCTACAGAGACTCCAGAGACGTATAAAGCGAGTTCGACCGGAGAGAAAATTGGAAGACGTCCTTCTTTTGCAAGATAACGCAAGGCCACACAACAGTTTGCAAACAAGAGAGGCCATCACAAATATGCGCTTGACTGTGTTACCCCACCCTCCATACAGCCCGGATCTGGCACCTTCAGACTTCCATTTGTTTGGGCCAATGAAGGATGCTATTCGTGGAAGAAAGTTTCAGAGTGATGATGAGGTTGTAAAGGAAGTTAAGAGGTGGCTCCAGCGGAACCCAGCGGACTTTTACAGCAAGGAATAAAGGCCCTTGTTTCGAGGTGGAGGAAAGCCGTAGAAAAAGATGGAGACTATGTGGAAAAATAAAAACTTGTAAAAAAGGGATGTAACTACTTGTGTGCAAAATTTCTGGAACTTGCAAGGAAACTTAGAAAAAAAAAAAAAGGTGGGGCAAAATATATTGAGTGGCCCTCGTAGTTTATAGCATCGTTATTTCTTGAAAATTCTTGCATAATAAAATTATATATATATATATATATATATATATTGGCAGCAGCGTACCCGATCGCTAGCTTCACCGCACGCGCCTGATACACATGTATATATGATGCAAACTCACAAGGAAAAAGAAAAAATTATTCCAAGGTCGGGTCTTTTCAGATTTATGAACTGTAAAAATTTTAAATAAAAATAAATTTTTCTAGTGTAGGTTTATCCACTACTTTGAAAAATAACAATTTTTTTTTTGAAGAAACGAAGAGAAATTATAAAAATTTGCCTTTAAAGTACTATTCTTTTTATATTTCCTTCGTGCAAGTACCGTCTCATCTATTTCAACAGTGTAGTTTGGACCCCCGATTTTCATTGGTTGTTTTAGAATTGCCTCGGCACAAATCTGGAACAGATGGTATATGTAAGAAAGCTATTTAGATTACGTTAGGTTAGATTTCGTTGTGTTAGGTTAGGTTTGGTTGTTATGGTAGGTTTGGTTGTGGTATAGTCAAGGCTCGAATTGAAGGGGGGTGGCATCCCCCTTGTTAACTCAAAATCAAATTATTATCCCCTTTGTTGCCTAGATAAGAGGATGGCATCCCCCTTGTTAACTCAGAATCAAATAACCACCCTCTTATTAACTACATAAAATACGCTTTAACATCAACCTAAAAATATATATTTTTAATGTAAATCCTCGCTAATCCGGCTTAATACAGCAGTCGGAATCAGAATAGCCGAATAGTTTCAAGTTACTGATATTTTTATTCTAAACTATCTAATATTACTATTATAATAAAAAATAATATATATAAAATGCATAAAATAAGAAGTGATAGGGTTGTGAGGGGGATGGCATCCCCCCTTGTTAACTACTCTACCCACCCTCACCACAATCCCCCTTGTTAAAATTTTACAATTCGACTACTATGTATAGTTAAGTTAGTGTCGTTTCTCATCAAGGTAACTTACCTCTCTTAAAAAGTTGTTGTAATCAACTACAGTAGGATGACTCATATCAAGTTCATCATTGCAAAACTTGACGCTTGTATACTCTTTAGACCAACAATAAATTTAATTATCGTATTCAGAGGGAGTTTTGATCCTTCCAACCAGGTGCCTTTGCGGATTAAAAAAAGATTCATTACAGGTCTTCTTCTGACATCGCCACATAGTTCGGTCTGGTTGAAATTTTATTATTGTTTTGTGTTTTCTGTGACACAATTTTTCTTTAGGAATAATTTTGAACAATTGCAAAAAATGTATTGACTCTTCGTCGGACGTTAATTTTGTGATAAACCATTGTAAATTCATTTTCTCACATAATTATATAATATTACAGTCTTAACACAGTCAAATCAATGAATGAAATGATTCACCTCCTTAACCGGAATTTGTATGGTCTAGGCGCATGCCCACGACAAAGCTTACACCAAACTTGCTAAGGTGCGTAAAAATAGCGTACGCTACGCTTTGATTAGTACTTTGAACGCAAATTATTATTTTTTTTTTCCTTTCTCCAAAAAAAGAATGTTAGTTTTGAAATTAGTGGATAAAACTACACTAGAAAAATGCATTTTTCTTTAAAATTTTACAGTTCATAAAACTGAAAAGATCCCTGAAAAGACCCATACTTACCTATATATAGGTAAGTATATATATGCAGGGTGGAAGAAATATCTTTAAGTATATTATACATACAAATAATTTGTTAATGATAAATAAATTCCAATGATATCACTGCAGTGTATACGATACTTCTCAGAGCAACTATACAAGGCCCAGAATGACCCTAGGCTAGAAGAGGAAGGACCAGGCCCTAGCCCCAGTCAGCGCTACGTCAGTAAGGATAGAATACAGTAATGAAGAAAAAGTGTATCTTGTATCGTGGGCTATTTCTTATAATAAATGTGAAGAAAGTTTGCGTTTATTTCAAGAAAAATATAATAAACCACCACCAAATGCATCCATTCTTCCATATTGGAAGTTCAAACTTTTGGAAATAGGGAGCCTGGTAAAAGATCGTCCAAGAAGCGGAAGGCCAGCAACGGTGATAGGAGACAACAATAAAGAAAATGTCCTCGCCAGTTTTCAAGTCGATCGAACAACTTCAACGAGAAAAGTCGCACAGGAATTGGGTATTTCCAAATTTTCAGTAGCAAAAATATTGAAATCACAGGGGTACCACGATTACAAACCCATTTACTCTCACCTCATATACAATGATGATTCTGATAGATGGCTGCAGTTTGCTGAAACAATGAGACGAAAGTTCAACAGTGATCCAGATTTCCTTCGAAAGATCACATTTTCAGATGAATGTCTCTCAGTGCTAAACCTAAGGATTTTTTAGTGGGTGGGTGATTTCACAAACTCGTCTTTGTGATGTTGCATTAAAATACACCTTTTCTGTATTGTTTGTACAATACAGAAAACTTTCCAACCTAACAAGTTTATAGTCCAAAATTTTAAGACTACACAAGTATCCACATAAGTACAAACGTCGGTACTGAACATCTTTGCAACCAGTAACAGCACTCCCAGTAGGTGATTGCAGAATTGGCTCAGCATTTAATTTGAAACAATTTTAAAATCTTGTCTTCTTGACATCATCAGACTGCATGTAAATTTTGAGAAGTGAAATACATATTACATATTGATGAAAACAATATCTGCAAAATTAAAACACAGCTGTTCAGTAAAACAATGGGTATCGTATAAGAAAATGCAATCAATTAGTAAACTGTATTTGTAAGACTAAGGAAGTTTATTCAACATATATACACCTACATTTTCATTTATAATTATATTCATATTGCCTCCACAATGACAAGTGAATAATAAGTCATTCAATGAAAAATAATGGCAGTTAAAAATAAGCACAAAAATACAAAAAAAATTGCGAAATTATTCATTACATAGATGCATATAACGTATGTAATACATCATTAATTTATCATCTGTCAGTAATTATTACAGTTGGCTATTGCTTAACGCGAATTCATATTTCACAATTTTGGAAAAAAACGAGATACAGTGTAATCATTAGCAGAGCTGGGCATTTGCGGCATATTTTGCGGTACTGCGGTACTTGCGGTACCACCGCACTACCACCCCGGGCCCCCATAACGCAGTACCGCAAAGGATCGCTGAAAGTACCGCAGTACCGCTACCGCATTCAAATTTCCGCGTACCGGTTTGGTACCGGTTTGGTAGTGCAGCAGTACCGCAGTACCGCAATATGCCGCAAGTGCCCAGCTCTGCTAATGATTACACTGTATCTCGTTTTTTTCCAAAATTGTGAAATATGAATTCGCGTTAAGCAATAGCCAACTGTAATAATTACTGACAGATGATAAATTAATGATGTATTACATACGTTATATGCATCTATGTAATGAATAATTTCGCAATTTTTTTTGTATTTTTGTGCTTATTTTTAACTGCCATTATTTTTCATTGAATGACTTATTATTCACTTGTCATTGTGGAGGCAATATGAATATAATTATAAATGAAAATGTAGGTGTATATATGTTGAATAAACTTCCTTAGTCTTACAAATACAGTTTACTAATTGATTGCATTTTCTTATACGATACCCATTGTTTTACTGAACAGCTGTGTTTTAATTTTGCAGATATTGTTTTCATCAATATGTAATATGTATTTCACTTCTCAAAATTTACATGCAGTCTGATGATGTCAAGAAGACAAGATTTTAAAATTGTTTCAAATTAAATGCTGAGCCAATTCTGCAATCACCTACTGGGAGTGCTGTTACTGGTTGCAAAGACAATCTTTCAGTAAAGAGAAACATATTCCTAATTTTCTTGCCTTGTTTAATACGATTTTAAGTTATACGATGGTTTTCAAGAGTGCTCGTGTTACGCGAGAGCTCCCTAGTATGTGAGCTCAATTAGATATTTCGCCATTACCACGGAAAAACCTTTTTACAACTGGATTGTTTTTATAGGTTGATGTTTGTGGCTCTTTGTATCGTCGACGCTTAGCCTGAAGAAATTTTGCTACTGCTGGACGTGGATCAAAATGACCTGCACCAACACCATTTAATGCAATAAGCAATCTGTTGTTGGCACCCTGCAATGATATCGCAAGCCTTCTGTCACTACGGAAAATATAATGCGATACCACTCTTTCTACTGCCATTGAATGTGGAGCTGCAGTGAGAACAAGATTCACTTCACGAGTGCTGTAAGTGGAGAGTCAGGATTTTTGGTCACAGCTTCAGAAATACGTTTGAATTTCGTGTTGATGTCTTCATGTTCGTTCAACCTCGGATTATTGATAAAAATATCAATACAATCGTCAGTAAGTTTCATAGAGTCAAAATGTCTGTTCATTTTCCGAAGATGAATGTTAGCCTTTCTGGCCATAACTTCAAGAGATGTCGAATTAAAAACCTCTGAAATTTCTTTTAACGACGCATTTGCTCCTTCGTCCATTCTCTTTCGCAAGAAATTCTTAATTGACTCAAGTGTCTCATGCCCAATAGCACTGAAAGAGTGATTTGATAACGTGACGAACTGATTAGAAATTGCTCTTCTTGCTCTCCTTCTAATTGAACCTGTATCTTCTCTTGCCTCCTTATGTTGATCGCCATCCGTTGTCGGTTTACTTGTTCCTGCACCTTCGTCTACATCTTCCAATTTCTCCTCCCAACCACCGATATATGGTTTGTCCACCATCGTCGTGATATGCTCGATGTATCGAGTTTGGATTGCCGGAATATCGAACAGTATTAGGTCTGTTTTTTGGAATTCCTTTTGTAGACAGGCAAGGTGGTGATGAATGTCAGCCATTAAACCAGTCAGTCTATATTACTGACCTCCTGCCTCCCACATACGCAAAAAACCAGACGTCTGTTGCTTAGTGATTTTATCGTCAGTGGTGGAGATGCTTTCCCAGAAAGCAACACATGCTGACAGATTGTTAAGTAGACTGACGCACATTGCTTGGACATGTTGGGCAAGTCGTACTTCTGGTGGATTTAATAAACTGTTTGAACGTCAACCCTAGTTTTTTGCATTCAATTTTCACACGCTTGGTACGGACAGAAGACACATGAAAATATTTAACAGTATCTTTCACCTGGGAATACCATCGCTTCAATTCAGGAACAGTTGTGATTAACTCGTGAAACACCAAATCAGTTCTATGGCACACACACCATATGCAAGGAACCAGCCGTTGTAGTTCATCATTCAGTTTCTTCCACAACCCAGAATTGATACCGGTGTTGGCTGCTTCACCATCAGTTGTAAGGGGGCAGGGACAATTCGACGTGGCCGACTCGATGCGACCCAACTCGATGTGGCCGACTCGATGTCAGGACAACTCGATGTCAAGCCAAGTCGATGCCAGGCCAAGTCGATTTCATTTTCTTTATATATTTAATGTAGGTTAACTGAATGCCCGGTTAGGTCAACTGTACGCCCTTGACGATTGGTTATGTTAAGTTGTGATATTTTCGTTAAAACTAACGAAAATATCCCTCAGGGATATCACATCGAGTTGTCCTGACATCGAGTCGGCCACATCGAGTTGGGTCGCATCTAGTCGGCCACATCGAATCGTACCCAACCCGTTGTAAGGGATGACAGCTTGTCGAAAACAGGTGCATTGAAGTTAATTTCATTCATGTTGTCGCTCTCGGTGTCATCATCGCTTCAATCTTGGCCTTCTGGCGCTAGATTATTATACTGAAATGATACATCGCCAGGCCTCTCTAAGCTTCTACCGAGAGCCTCCAGTAAGCCATTAGCTCCTCCTTCAACAGGCTCCACAGCTGCAAGAAAACGTCTAGTAATAACGCCATCTTTCACCAATCTTGCAGTCACAAACTTAATGCCTAGTTGTTGACGATCACATGATCCATCAATTTGTATTCCTAAAGCATCGCATTGATTTATTTCTTCAATGAGATTCTCCTTAAATACATCACCAATGCATGACAATATTTCATAGTAAATATTTGTCGTGCGATAGTGCATATCTGAACCTGTGGGTCTAAATGGTTCCGTGTTGCAATCCCAGTCTTGGGAAAACTTCTGTACAAGTTGGTCGGAAAAGATATTGGTGAGACACCTTGATGGCCAGGAATATCCTGATACGGTTTCACACTGAGTGTCATTGTAGCAGTCCATTGCCAGGCGAAGTAGTTGTGAAACTTCCTGGATTCTATATCTCTTGAAGAGATTCAGCCAAGGATGTTTGTCGCTCTGCTTTTGAAACTGATCATGTAATTTGCTTGCCTCTAATGCAGCTGCATGTGGTTTACCCTGAAGATGCTCAATTAAGCGCTGTGCTCCAAGCTTACCTTCTGTTCGTGCTCCCGTACTGGATGCATAAGGTACACTTCTGTTCAATGAAACCTTCTCAGCATCATCTATGAAACTGCAACAAACATTACACTTAACAAACAATCGAGTTTGTCTTTTATCCTTGTTTTTAATTCTTGTAAGAACCGAATCCGATGAATACATGTTCAACAATCTGTTAATGTTAAGAGGTAAGCCCATATAGTACGATGTGGAACCAGTAGAAGTGGAAGTTGAATTGGCCACATCCGCATCTTGACCAATACTTGAAGCTGAGGTCTCTGGGTATGGACATTGAGAAGAGGCTGTATTTGAACAGTCAGATGGCATAATTGAAGAACCTGTCAACCCTGTATCACTGGCCGTTGTAGAATTAGCCGTAATTCCAACAGACTGAGGTTCTTTACTATGTGTTTTATTGTTCGACTTGAAAAAACTAGATATGTCCATTGAACCAACAGAATCATCTTTTTTTAATTTTTTACGACTAGACATTTTAGTATTCAAATACAATCTGTAATAGACAACCAATATTATTGATGTATGAATTTAATTTAGCATAATAAAGTGAATCGGTTATAAAACATAGTAAAAATATTTTTAGTAGAAATAAAATAAACAATAAAGTAAATTTATAGCTAATTGAAAGAGCAATGAATATCAATAAAAAATCTGATTGGTTTCAATAATCTGATATGCCTATATAAACTATAAATATAACCTATATAAACTATACATATAACCTATATAAACCCCCACTATTATTTAATAACAAATATTAATAGTGTATTAGTAATTGTGTATTATTAATAGTGTATTAGTAGTAAATATTAGTCTTGTAGGTTATCTCCCCCCCCCCCCCCCCACAATATTAATAACAAATATTAATAGTGGGGGGGGGGGGGAGATAACCTACGAAGAAGAACCTACAAGAAGCATAAATAAAGTATTCAACAATTTTTAACGAAAAAATAATATACATTTGTAGGTAATACCATGCTCTGTAATATTGTTTATACTGTATATAGTCTCATTATGTATGAAAATAAAAATATTGTAATAAATATTATGGATAATAAAACAACCAATTACACTGGGTAACAAAATTTGAAAAATTTTCTGTTTATTGTGATTTTTCTGTCGTTTCTTAATGATTTCAGGGCGCTGATTCCAAAAATGATATTGGTTTTGCTCTATCATCAACCGTTTCAAAAATATAGGTTATCACACTTTTCATATGGCAAAGTATATAAAGAAGACTAACATAAATATTTTCTGAAAATAAAAACACTATTGGAAATTAATGTTTATTGAGCCAAAATTGTTTGACAAACCCAAAATGGTGCAAAGGATATAATATATATCATGAGGAGAACCGATAAGAGAATAACAAGCCTCGTTATACAGTATGCGTTCCTTAAAAATGCACTGAAGAACGCGACTTCCGCGTATGAACATTCTTATCCTTTCTGATCAGCGAACATACGTAGTCTCCCATCATGGAAGCATCCCAATGGCCCTGGTACCTTTTCTCCATCGTTTGAATATCTTGATGGAATCTTTCGCCATGTTCTTCACTCACATCGCCCAGGTTATCATGAAAAAAGTCTAGATGTGAATGCAGATAGTGTAATTTTAAAGCCATACGACACCCCATTTTGCCATAGCACTTAATCAAGTTTGACACTAACTCCTTATAGTTTGGTGCTTTATGGTTGCCTAAAACCCACGAACCACATCACGGAAAGCACACCAAGCCTCTTTTTCGATCGGAGTCATCTTGGCCTCAAGGTTCTTTGAATTCAACAGCGCCTTGACTTGTGGTCCTACAAAGATGCCAGCCTTGACTTTGCCCTCAGAGAGTTTAGGGAACATGAACCGAATCTGTTGGAAAACTTCCCCTCCAAAATCTAACTCAGTTACAAACTGCTTAATTAGACCCAACTTAATATGGAGAGGTGGTAGCAGAACTATGTCAGGCTTCACAAGAGGTTCCCTGAGTACATTGTACTTTCCTGGTTGCAGTCTTTCACGTGGAGGCCACTGAACTGTTTCATAGTGCTCAGTTGAAGCCCTGCTATCCCACAGGCAAAGAAAACGTGAATATTTAGTAAACCCTCCTTGTAAACCTAACAGGAAACCAATCATTTTGAAATCACCACACACGTCCCAGTTATATTGTTCATACCTGATTTGAGTGAGCAGTTGTTTGACATTTTCATAGTCCTCTTTCATTTGAACAGAATGTGCAACTGGTATAGATGGATATTTGTTCCCATTGTGGAGTAAAACAGCTTTTAAACTCCGAGTTGAACTGTCAATAAACAGGCGCCACTCTGAGGGTATATGTGTTAACGCAATAGCTGTGAATAGACCATTAACCTCGCTGCAATAACAGAGAGAGCCATTGACATCGTAGAACCTTGCAAACTCTTCATGCCGCTTTCGGTATACAGTGCTCTTGCAGTCTTCTCCAAGCAAATTCCACTCTTTGAGTCTGGAGGTCAGAAGCTCAGACCCTGATTTCGTCAGACCCAAATCTCTAATTAAGTCGTCCAATTCTCTCTGATTTGGAAAGTGAGGGTTTGTACTGAAAGTTACTGTATATTCTTCATCATGACTGTCCTCACCAGCCGACATCTCAGATGAACTAGCTGCATCCTCATTTTCAACCTGCAAAGCAAAGAAACAAAATATAGGCATAGCTATATATGTAGAAGAGCATCAGCACTAAGAAAAATCGACACATAATGACCCACAGTCTGTAAATACAGAAGGTAAAGTAATGGATAGATACCTGTTCTGGTGGACGTGGTATTGGAAGACCTTCGCCATGTGGTACAGGAGCTATGGACGACGCTTTGCTTGGATACTGAAGAGTCTGCCTTCCTTTAACTTTCCTGTACTTAGAAACATCTATCATGCAGTAGTAGCAATCGTTGTGGTGGCTCTTTGGTTCTCTCCATATTCTGGGTACCGCAAAGGGCATTGCCCTGCGTACTCCCCGCAGCCACCCTTCAAGTGTGGAGCGGCAGCTTCCACAGATCACATGGGGTGCCCAGGGCTTATCTTTGTCACCCATAGGCATACCAAAATAGAGCCGATACGCGATCCAGAACTTGGTGCCTTTCACAATCTTGTGCGATACTTGCTTGGGGCCTATGTAATACCCACAAACGTAGCAGAATATATCCTGCGAGTGTTTACAAGCTCTAGTTGCCATTCTCTTTACCAAACTGTACTACATTAATCATAACCTGCAGATATAGAGAGAAGAGTTATTAAATCTGCAACAGATTCCAGAAAAAAGATGTATTCACAACACTGAAATAATGTTCGCAATAAAAAAGGATCGATAACACTCAAATCGTCAGCACAGAAACACAGTACCTCAGTGCTGGTAACCATCAGACAAACAACCTGCTTTCTTTGTGTGCTCACACTTACTGACTTCTCAGACTCTGCGCTCTTCTTTATATAGCACAGTGGAAGTTTCGGGCAATTTCTAGAGCAAGAAACTGTCAACGAACATCCGGATTTTTCTCAACAATTCCTGATTATTCTGATATTGCTGCTCCCATAATAACATTATACTGGTAAAACATGAAAAATGAATTATCTCTGAAACCAATGATGATACACACAAACCAAGGCCAGATTTGGACTCAGCGCCCACAAATGCATATACAAAACAAAAAATTCTATATAAACAGAATCAATGTTACACAGTGTTATTATATTTTGAACTAGGTAAATAGAATAAAATAGGATAAACAGTATGCGAATATACAATTATGCAATATAAAAAAATATAAAAAATTGCCACTGTAAAAGACCCAAACACGCATTCATATGTCACTTGCTCAAGATTGGCATAATTAGGCCGTGTAGCTGTAGCTATGCCTACCTGCTACCTGCATATCAACCATTATGTAATAGAGTCATGCAAATGAATACATAAATGCATAATTGCATTAGAATAAATAATTTCAATCACATAAACATAGGAAATAGGTTGTTTCATATTTGCTTCAATAGTCAAAGTTAGGCCGCCATCCATGATTCCATCACATTACAATTATATACCAAGGCAGCATTAGCAAGTCAATATCTTAATACTGCAATATAATATGAGTAAAATTAAACTATGTAATAGAGCTTATAGAAAACAAAGTTATTTATTTACCTCTATCCCCTTTAAAAGCACTTAAATTAAAAGAAACAGGAATGAACAGATCAAGCTGGCTATTACACTCATTGCTTTAGTATTAGGGCCAGCATGGGTCTTGTTTACAATGGATTTATGACAAATGCCAAACTACCAATTAGATTTATAGCCAAGTTAGCGACTTTGGCTGTATTCTTTTGGCTGCTTTATCCATGGATTTGACAGAGTTTTTTTTTAGATGATTGAATACAGTATTATTTTGGTTTTTTAACTGGGTGGGTGAAATCTATTTAGTGGGTGGGTGAAATCCTTTACTGGGTGGGTGATCACCCACCCAGTTAACATGTTAGATTTAGGCCTGATGTCTCTTCGGTTTACCGAGTAAAGGAAACAAACACAACGTCACTACTGGGCAAAAAAAATCACAAAATATGACTGCGTAAACCCGTTAAAACGGCTACACTAACAGTTTGGGCTTGCATTGGTTATTCAGGGCTGTTTCCAAGTGTACATTCCATATATATAGTATATATATATATATACACACACTGTGTATATATAAACACGTCAGGAATGACATAAAAGAAAACAGGGGGCGATGGCTCTGCTTGGAGGAACAGAATGAAGAAACAAATGAGCTACCGAGCAGCTGCTCGCTGACTCAAACAGATTACCACGCAGGATGAAAATGTCGTTAGCCCAACACTATATACTGTATATCAGAATCAGAGGTCCTCAGCTCAATAACACAAGGAACAGAATTAGCTCCATTACTCTTCATAATCATGCTAACTGACATAGATGAGGACGTTACCAGAGACAGCACAGTAATATCCTTTGCCGATGACACAAAGATAAGTAGAAAATAAGAAACCCAGAGGATATAGGATCTCTACAAAAATGAACAGAATCTACAAGTGGTCGGAAGACAACAATATGAAATTTAACACCGAGAAATTTCAACTGTTCAGGTATGAAAAAAGGGAGGACCTAAAATCCATGAAACACTGTACCGCAAATGGACAGGAAATTCAGAGAAATTCTAAAGCAAAAGATTTAGGAGTTGTAATGACTGATGATGCGAAATTTGAAACACAAAATAAGATAGCAGTAAACAGAGCAAAGCGAATAACTGGGCAGATATTGAGAACCTTTAAACGAAGGGATCGGAATATAATGATTCCTCTATTGAAAACACTGATCATACCCAAGTTGGAATACTGCTCGGTCCTAACATGCCCATATAAAAAAAGAAGACATTAGTCAGCTGGAAGGGATTCAGAGAAGCTTCACAGCCAAAATCGAATGGGTGCAAAGAACTAACTTACTGGGAAAGGTTACGTGAATTAAACCTATATTTACTGGAAAGAAGAAGAGAGAGATACACCATTATTTACACTTGGAAAATAATGGAGAAACTAGCCCCTAATCTTACTCTGAACCCTATAACCCCCCAAAACAACAGTGGAAAGCAGAAAAGGAAGACTGTGTCGTGTTCCCAAATTAAAGGCTAGACAGGAAACATCTTCAACCCTGAAGGAAAATAGTTTTGTTGTGAGAGGACCAAGACTGTTTAACCAGCTGCTCAAGGAACTGAGGAACACGAGTGGTGTTGTGGTGGACATCTTCAAAAGAAGATTAGACGCCTGGCTCAGAACAATCCCCGATGAGCCGGGCGTACCTAGCTGTGTGAGGTGGAGAGTACAAGAAACCAACTCTTTACTTCACCAAGCCGACTCGAGAGGAGGGCGACAAGCTTGACCTTCGTGAAATGCGGAATCATTGCACGGAACATTTGAAAGGTTGAAAGATATATATATATATACTGTATATCTACACTGTGCCTTAACCCCAGAAGGCCATTGTGGGACCGCACGCATATAGACTAATGTTGCGTGTACGTAACCCCATAATGAAACTTACATTTATAGTCTAAATTCAACAATTTATTGTTACGAAACAGTAATAAAAATTAACTTACGTAGAATGAAAGACATATTTCCAGAAAAACAAATGTTCTTTTATTTTAATAGGCCATGCTGGCCTTCTTGGATTACACCTAGTAATAGTGTTTTTTCATCTCACAAACATGGTCTGTTCTGTTTACCAGAATATAAATATCCTAACTATATATTTAGGTACCCATTAAGAGTTTCTTGAAAAGTTGGTGATAGTTAATTCTATCAAATGCTTTTGATGCATCCAATAAAGAGGAATATATGATACATTGCTACTAATTGACATCTTGTACTTTAGAACCGTTTTCTTTAGTGTATAATTATACATGTCAGTACTAGGTTTCATTCAAAAGTCAACCTAATTGTCATAAGTCTACAAGTAGGTACCATAGTCAAAATAATATATATAGTCTAACACACAATATGTGAAATGCAATGAGCCAAATATGGCCAAGACTTATAATCTGTGTTCAAGATGTCTGACAGTTTTTTTTGTTTGTTATTTTTGTTAGAATGTATTATCCCACAGGTAGGTATTTTGCAGCAATATAAAATAAAATGATTTACACTTTCGATATTATTAGATGTTCATTCATATGGCAATACTTGAGAACTGACCAATCAAAGCGATTTGATTTGGGGTTTGTTTACAAGCCACTGAAGCCAGTAATCACGCCTTGAATTGGTATTGTTCAATTGAAAGTCCTGATTGTTTCAAAATCGTTAATTCAGCCAACCAACTAATCGACCTCCGTATACTTGAGTCCCTTTATATCCTCAGTATTCAGCCAACCCTCAACGACTACAGTCCCGCTTTCAATTTAAACATCGCCAAATAAACTCTCAAACTCAAAAGAAATCCACCATCACTCTGCCTGGTTCCATCTTTCTAATTATGGAATTTTTTCAACAAGCAACCATTCCCAATCTTCTGTGCAATTAGTCTCTCATTACGTTAACAATTTGGTAAGAACCCCCTCAATTCTGTTTCACCTTTTAACCGTTTTATATTTCACTTATTGTCCATACTTTTATACTTTATATTATTTCATTTTTAATCTTCTAATTTAATATATTGTAACCATACTATTAATTATCGCTAATTGTCGCGCCATTTTAATATATTGTTCGTTTTTGTTTATTATACTTATTTATGTCTATCTGTTTTTAAACTTTTTAGTACTGATGATGGAAATTGAACCTTTCCGAAACGTCTGTAAATAAACATGTACCATCTTTTCGTCCTCCTATTCCTCGCTAAGCTACGCTTCCCTAAGAACAAACCATTCAACCAAGTTATATGAAAATGAAAAGGTCTATTGGCAGACTATAGTCCATATGACAAATATTATTAATACAATGACAGTTCATATACTAAGGATATAAATATATACAATTGATTAGAAATAATACTGTAATGTCGAAGTTAAGTGGAGCTACAGACAGACGTTTTCGTACCAAGAAGTCCATAGCTTAGAGGATAAATGGCAGGACTCATGGATAGCTTGGATGATCGGGTTGGTTGATTTTTTTAATTCTTTGCATTTGACTGTATTGCGCACGTCTTGTTACCTCCGGGAAGCTCGGGACATTGCGGGTAGCAAACATTTGTGAAGCTGAGCATCTCGGGGATAATTTATGTGAGTCTAAAGAACCTGTTGTTTTTATAATTCACCCAGAGTTGCTGTCCGTATATATTACTGCAGAAAGTACGAAAGAGAGTGTCTTTAGCTTCACTTGTACAGAATCGAAAGTTCCTTATGGTCATATTCGCTTTAGCACACACTCTTCGAGATTGTTTTCTTATATCCGAGTCATCACTCAAGGAGCTGGTAATAGTTTGACCCAAACACCTAAACTCTTGTACTTCCTCAATTACTTCACCATTCATTTTAAACCTTATATCAGCTGGCTGATTACAGCTTTTAGGATGAAATTGCATAACCTTAGTTTTTGTAACATTATAAAGAATATCATGTTTCTGCGAATACACTTCGCAGACATTTAGTAGCCGATCCAGACCTTTAACAGAGGGACTTATTAACACCATATCATCGGCATAAACTAAGTTATTTATCCTTGTGTTATCTATACAACATCCTACTGTTGCCTCATTAAGTGAAGCAATTAATCCGACAATATACACATTAAACAGCATAGGTGAGAGCAAGGAGCCTTGTCTCACCCCGCAAGAGGAGCCAAAACACTCGGATAGTACATTGCCTCACCTAACAGTGAAAGATTGGTGGGAATACCAAAATTTCAATAAATTTAATATGTACATGGGAACCTTCCTGTCTTCTAGTTTTGCAAATAAAATATTGTGGTTCACCCTATCATATGCCTTACTTATATCTAGGAAACAGCTATAAATAGTTGAATTACTGTCAATGTATTTAGATATTGTTTCTTTAAGTACATAGATACACAGATCAGTTGAGTGGGACCTTTTAAAGCCAAACTGATTAGGAGATGTCCATAGGAAATCATTTAATCGGCGTAACAAGTTTTTCTAGTAGTTTCGAGAAGCAGGAAGCGACAGCAATAGGCCTGTAATTATTGTTGGACAGAATGTCTCCGTACTTATTTTTGATCAGGGGCAAGATATATACCCACATGAACTTTGCAGGGATATAGCTATGAGCAAGCATGGCTGATAGGAGCAATGATATATGCAGACACACTACGTCATTTGCATATTTTAAGTGCTCATTCGATAAGTCATCTTCCCCTGACGCAGAACCAGTCTAACTCTTTAATTTAATATATACAATATATATATATTGTTAAAATATTATAAATAATGATTTTCTGTGCCGTTAAATTTTGTAATAACAGGTATGTAAGAATGTAATGTAATAATGGGGTTAGTCTCCGCAACACCAAAGGTCATATGATGGAGGGGTCCTACAGCTTTACGTGGGATCAGGAACCACGGGTTGTTACATAATCTGGACGCAGAAGACGATCTCCCATCAACTACTACCCACACCCAATGTCCCTTAACTTCGCTGATCGACGGGAAGCGGTGTGACGACATTGACCACGACGTAGCCCAGGTATGTATGTCAAAGGTAAAGAAAATTTCGTAACTGGCATCTCAGCTCTGACGTCGACTTCGGGGGTTGCAGAAATTGGGGGCTTAGAAATTTTTTTTTTTCTTCTTTCTTTCCCTTTTTTTGGCAGAGAATCAGCCAGACTGGCTGTACGCAAGCAAAAAATACGTGATCTGTATGACTATATACAGTACTATCTTCATTATGTATGTACTTATCCTACTAAAGATAACATATAGGTTAAAGATAGCACAGAGGAGATTGTTGACACCAATTGTAGTGAACATCCCTTTTCTTTCATTATTTGCTTGATTTTTTACTTATTTGACTTTTACTTATCGCTCTTTACTTTCTTCTTACTCTTTACTCTCGTTTTCGCTGTCTTATACGAATGCGGTCGACGGCTTGAGCTGGGGCCGCCATTAAGATTTTGAACAGCAAAGGGACCGGCGATAAATTACACATTATTATTACTATTTACTGATTTTTATTTACGTCGAAATAGTTCGAACAAACGAGGTAAAGCGAGTGCGGATCCATCGTTAACCTTTTATCGCAGAGAGACAAAATTAAATATTTTAAATTCACAATAACATTCTAATAACGAAAACCACCTAACTAGGACACCCCGTCCGAGGACTGAATTGGGGTATCCTTCCTTCTCTCGGCCCATTTCAGGTATTGCCAACTAGTATTTTATATTCTTAATTTCGAACAAAACATTATTAATTTTTCATTTACGTACAAACCATCATTAAATTTCTTATTAAACATTATCTTCTTATTAAAAAATACCAATACACGGAACAATCTATCAGGGAAGTACTCCGGGAGAGGGGTGGATGGACGTTAGACAAAGGATAGGGAGTGCTGGAACTCCCGTTTCTCCTGTCATTGTCCTCCTCAGCTGATCTTTTTCCATGTCTCATCTACACTGTGAGCAGTCCAGCATGCTCTCAAACACACACTTCTCTTCCTTTCCTCTCTTTTCCCGATACCGGGAATGCAGACCCGGGCAGTGGGGCTGGATCTCCTATGGCCCACTTGAGATGTTCTGGGCCTCTGTTTGATTCCCTTTTCTTAAACTTCTGCAACATTCGTGACCTTTTCTCAAATTTTCAATCTGTTGAACACCACCTCTCCTCCTCAAGTGTCTGGGACGACTGGCAGCAACCCCTTTTCCGTACCCTCTTACTTTATCTATACTCACTTTCACTCCAAAGTTAGATGTTGCGAATATGTAGGTAATGACCTAACTTGTTCTAATGTTCTCGCATTCCCGAACTCAAATCTTCCGAATTCTACAGTATACCCTCTGGCTACGGCTTAAATGCCAATCTCAAACTAAATACATCTGCGCTGTTTACGTTTCCCATAATTCAACTGACTATCCAAAATTCTTTGACTCCCTCACTTCCAAAGTGAAATACATTCTATCCCGCTCTCCCTTTGCTGAAATCTCCATTTTAGGAGATTTCAATGTTCATCACCATCTTTGGCTTCCCTCCCATTTCACTGACATCTCTGGTAAACTAGCTTACAACTTTTCTACCCTAAATGACCTGGAGCAGATTGTACAGCACCCTACTCGTATCTCCGACCGCCTTGGAGATAGGCCCAACATTCTCGATTTATTTCTTACCTCTCATCCTTCTTCTTACTCTATGAAACGTTTTTCTCCGTTGGGCTCCTCCGATCACAATCTTATATCTGTTTCCTGTCCTATCGCTCCAATTCGGCCTTTGGATCCTCCCAGTATGAGGCGCCTTTGGTACTTCGGCGCCGCTGATTGGGAGGCCCTAAGGCAGTACTTCTGTGATTTCCCATGGAATGATTACTGCGTCCGTGGCCGGGGCTCTTCCGAGTGTGCTGAGCGCATCACGGAGGTGATTCTCTCGGGCATGAAGGCTAGGGTAGGTTGATTTTGGAACTGTGATCTTGGACTAGTCTAGATAGAAAGGTATTAATGTATAATAAGCGTTGCACCAACTCATATTTGTGAAAATGATTGTATTTTTTGAGGATTGTTAATTATTTTTAAGTTGTAAAATTGCCGGATTTTACGCGTAAAATCGCGCACGCGGCATTCGCGCAATGTAAACAAACAAAATATCGGACCTTATTTCATAAAAATAATCAATTAAAATTCGGCTTTTTTAACAAAACGATGCTTGAAACTTATTGTAAATGCATTATACTGTAGGTGTTTATTAGTGTATTATTTTGTATTTTTTAATGATATTTACCTATAAAATGTGTATTAAATTAAGTTATTTTATGATGCGTTCATTTAATTGTGTTTATTTTCAGATATTTCATAAAAATGGGTAAAAAACGGAAGTCTGCAGTGTTAACTCGAAGTGATAGTGCCAAAAAATTCAGTGGCCAGCCTTCCCCTTTGGATAAAACAGAGCCTCCTACCCTCCGCCAAGTTATTCAGTACAGTTATTTCCTCCAAAACAGCCACCCGGACTTGAAAGACTATGATATTGCTAAAATGATAGCAAAGGATGTGATTGAGATCTGGCAGGCAGTGAACCCGCGGCTGCCCCTGTATGAGGAATATTATGGAGTGAAATTGGTGGATAAAGTGTGCTTCAAGAAAGCAAAAGAGATAAACAGGAAATCTCTCTCTACAGTCCAGGAGCAGAATCTGGAGGAAAAGCTGGATAAACTGTTCACTCCATCAGAATGAGCTTCCTTTCAGAGCTGTTTTCAAGCATCTTGATGGCAGTACCAAAAGTCCCACTGTTTTCACTGGTCCGCTGGGAAAACTGTGAAATTGACTATCAAGATCTGCCACAAGTGGAATTCACCAAACTCAGTGGCCCCCTGGATGACATGGAATTTGCTGGGGAGACACTGAATGATCTCAATAGCGACCAGAGGCTTCTTTTGGAGTATGTGCTTGGAATTTCCAGGGGCAAAGTCAACCCAAGATTTGCTGCCTGGAAAATTGGACCATTAAACCATGCAAGATGGTTGACTTTGGCAATTAGATTGATGTGTCTGTGGACCAGAGGTGCTTACCCTCCAGAACTACAGGATAAGCTTTACCAGGCCATCAAGTTCATTGTGGAAGTGTATGCAGTCAGTTGGTTTGAGATCAAAAGGGACAGCAAGTTCCACAATCAGCAGCTGTACATCTTCAACATGATCCAGAGGATCAAGCAGCAGTCTGAAGAAATCCAGGGTGTTGCTTTCAAGAACCTGAAGTACAATGCTTTTGCCGTGCTGCCCGAGAATGTGCTGTACTCCATGATGAAGTCTGATGACTTGGAAGTGAGAGAAGCTGCTCTCAAGAAAATTCTGTCCATCAGGTAAGCATTTATTAATTTTAAAAAATGTGAAAAAAAAATTTGATTATGGGGATATATTTAATAAAAAAAAGGCCCGAGTTCTATAAATCCCCATAATCGATTTTTTTTTCACATTTTCTTATCCCAATTTCCCCCCTCCCCTCTGATAATGGAAATAATCTTACCTTCTTTCTGAAAAAAAATTCGATTACGGGGATTTATACTATGAACTCGGGTTTTTTTTTTTTTTTTTAATTTAAGTTTAATTTAAATCAGCAATTCTGAGACTAATAGGGATTAAATCTTAAACTGGAATAAGAAATAAATTAATTATTATTCTTTCAGAAGTGGGAAGCCAGCCAAGAAGAGGCTGAAGAAGATCACAGCCATCAACATTGAAGCTACCCACTGGTCAGAACTAATCAACTTTTCTCAAAGTGGCATCTGTGAACCTGCTCTCACAGAAGACTTTTTTGACCAGGAGCTTCAAGAAGCAGTGCTGGGCACCAAGCTGGAGCCGGATAGGGACAACTAATCGCCGCCGACTCATCGCCGCCTATTCAGCGCCGACCCAATTCATCGCCGAACCAACTCATCGCCCCAACTAACTTACCTTAAAAAATTGAAATTCATAGAGGTTAAAGAGGAAGAACCTTTTAATAAAAAATGGAATTAAATGGAATTGAAAAACACCTTTATTCAAAATAAGAAAATAAAAAATAAAATGCTTATTACTAAAAAAATATTTAAAAAATAAAATGCTTATTACTAAAAAAATATTATTATACAGAAAAAAATAGAAAACGAAAATGCTTATTTTAAGTTATGGGAAATACCACGTAGATATTCAATAGGTGTCCTTTGAGCAAAATTTCTGACTATTCTGAGAATTCTTTCATCGGTGTCACGGTATTTTTTCAACTTGGCCGGTGGTGCATTGCCAGCTACGAGCGACTCTAAATAAGTATCTCGACCTTTTTGAATTTTTTTTAGTTCTTTAATAAACTTCCAAATTGTTGGATGATCCATCTCTAATTCCATGTGGAGCCTTCGATTTGCTGCTTCTGCATGGTTGTTTGTTTTATCTTCATTATTCAAAGTGCGAAAATATAAATTCCACATTTCCGTTGGGAAGAGAGGGGTACGTCTGTTATTTCCGCGTCTATTTAACCGACCTATATAATTGTCTTCGAGCCAATTCAAAATTGGGATATGTTCTGCTGATAATTCGTCAGCCAAGGTATCAATATAGGAATCTATATGTTCAATAGGTACAAATGCTAGGGCTAGTATCATTTTGACTTTTAACGAAAAGTTGCTGTCATTACTGTAACGAGCAGTTAGACCCAAAGCAGCAATATGCTTTTGCATATTCTGACTAAGGTGAAAGAAGCACCCTTTTAATTCTACGTTTGGAAATATTTCTTTGATTGCACTAAATGCTGAGAGCTCAAAATCACATACAATCGATTTCGGGTTTATGGCGGGCTCAATTTCTTTGATCATTTTAAATAGCCTTGAATATGTAACTTTCTGTTTGTTTGGTAAAAGAGCATAAATTATTGGGATCACCCCACCAAGTTTTTGAGCAAGTACAATATACACTTGCGAAAATAACTTTGGAGCTATCTTAAATGTTCCATCTACATTAGGGCGGAGTGAAAAACTCATTTTTCGAATTTTCAAATTGGCTAGTGTGGAAAATGTGTGGAGTAGTGAGGAAATAAGCTGGTATAAATTTAAAATCATAACATTAATATCTTCAGGTGCCACAATGACCTTCAATATTGAAAAAAATTGAAAAAAGCAGATTTTAACCAATAATTACAGAAGAGTCCACGATGCACAAAAGACAAGAATTTATTCACACTTGTATAAAAATAGCTCAGTCAACCTTTAAAAAAGTTTCTATTCTCTAAAAACAGTTTTCTATAGTCAGCTCACTCAGCTGTCACGTGAGTACCTCGGTTCAGTGTAGCTGTCGCTCTCGTAGCAGGTGGGTGTTCTGTTGTTGGCGTTACTCAGATAGTCTAAACTATATTTCTTATATATTTTGCATTTCTGTATTGTGTTGCCCTAAGTTTGCCATGTACTATTAACTGAAATTAACGTATAATTGATATTAGCTCTTTCTTTTTCAGATTTGTATACTTTCAAAATGTCTCGAGTTTGTGAAAAATCAACCAGGGCCTCAACTGAGTGCCCCATGTTTGGTATGGGGGAAGATTTGTGGCACAGGAATCTTCCTACATACGAAGGAGTTTTTAAATATTACTTGTTTGTAAGAAACGATTTGAAACAGAATACTAATAAAGATCCTTCAATATCTCAAATATTAGAACAAGTTGTTGATAAATTGAAAACAATTTGGGAAAGTGCTTCCGTCCCAATTCTGTCAGACAGGCGAATTGAAACAATGTTCAGAAGCTACCACGAAAAGTATCGTGTCATTATGAAGCCATACCAAAGCAGAAAAAATTCTGAAGCTTACAAAGCAAAGATTGATATGTTCAAAAAAGAAGCACACACGAAACTTTTTAACATTGCAGCGTGCAAGTGCAAAGTACTAACACAGTGTTCTTGTCCCAAAGAAAAAACGGTTCCAAAGGAAGAAGTGACGTTCCTCTTAGATCAAAGGAGTGAAAGAAAACTGTTTATTGATAGAGTAGATATTACACTCTCAAAGAAAAAAGCATCTACGTTGCTAAGAAAGCAAAAAGAAGCTGTGAGGCTCACCAAAGAATCTTCACAGGAGAAATTGCAGGATACAAATGTTGAATTATCATCATCGACATCAAATAGTGAAAGTGAATCTGGCGAAATATCAGACGATACATTTCCAGAGCCAGTTAGCTCGAAGAGAAAGCTCGAACAACCTGAAGAACAATTATTCAAGAAAAGGAAAACTACAAATCTACCTTCAGTGGCTACTGCTTGTGACAGGACTGCAGTTTCAGATCGAGCTGCAGCATTCATTGTTAGTGCAGGATTGCAAGATATTGGAGAAGTTTCTATTGACAATACATCTGAAGTAGTGGATAGGAGTAAAATCAGAAGAGAAAGACAAAAGAAGAGATCAGAAATTATGAAAGATCAAAATCAGGTCCCAATCAGAGGAATCTATTTTGATGGTCGAAAAGATTCTACACTCTTCCAAGAAAAAAAAGAGTCCAAAGTATATCAGAAGAAGGTAACAGAAGAACATATCACTTTAGTGAGAGAACCTGGTTCAGATTATTTGGGCCATTATTCTGTGAATTCTGGATCAGCTGAAGAAATATGTAAAGGAATGTTTGAGTATATTGGAAATAATGACATGAACCTGGAAAATCTTGTTGCCATTGGATGCGATGGTGCAGCAGTCACACTGGAGAAAAGGGAGGCGTTATAAGGCTTATAGAATTGAAGCTGAAGAAGCCAGTTCAACATTTAGTGTGCCAGCTCCATGCCAATGAATTGCCATTACGCCATTTAGTTGCAAAGCTGGATGGAAAAACATCTGGCCCCCGCGGATTCACCGGTCCTATTGGCAGGGAATTAGAGAACTGTGAGAGTCTTCCTATTGTCGAGTTTGAAAGGATTGATGCTGAGGAACCAACTGTAGACTGTGAAGATCTTAGCACCGACCAAAAATATCTAATTGATATTCATCAGGCCATAACAAAGGGATATTGCTCTCCAGATCTTGCTCATCGTAGTCCAGGCAAAATGGCACATTCACGATGGCTGACTACAGCAAATCGTTTTGCTTCGTCTATACGTTTCAACTGTAAGTCCATCTGAGAACCTCATGAACATTGCTTCTTTTATAATGAAGGTCTACATCCAATGTGGTTTTCTATTAAGCAAAGTACGTCTTTTGTCAATGGCTCAAACATGTTTTCAAAACTATTGAACTAACAAGAACACTGATGACGAAGTAAAGGATATTGTAAACCCTGTCTACAAAGAAATGCATTTTTTGCAAATCCAGAAAATATTCTAGCATCAATGATTCATGATGACCGCAGCGCCATAAGAGAATTAGCGTGGAGGCGAATAAAGAAAGCAAGGCAAACAAACAAGGAAAAAGTTTGAGGCGTTTCACAGTACCTGTTATTCAATTTGAAGCTACTGATTATACTGATTTAATTAATTGGCAAAAAAGCATTGTCACTGAACCACCTGTGACAAGACACCTGACAGAAAATGAGATTGAAGAATTCATAGAAAACAAAAGTACCCCTCCATTCGAGAAATTCCCTTGTCATACACAAGTAGTAGAAAGAATGGTAAAATTAGTGACTGAAGCATCATCAAAAGTATTTGGATTGAACGCGCGAGATGGCTTCATAAGATCAACACTTCAGTCACGTAAAAAAATGCCATCATTCGAAAGTAAAGCTGAATATAAAGTTTAATAAAACGTTAATAGAAAAAAACATGCGCAAGGATGGGTGGTTGGGAGGGCATGGGTGGAGCTCGACACGCAGCCACCTCCTCGTGGTGAGTTCTGGATTATTTAGATCATTAATCAAAAGAACATTGATCTAAATAAACTAAGAGCTGCGTAATTCAGTAACTATTTTGGTAATTGGAACACTTAATATATAATAATAACAAGTAAGTTTCAGTTATTGTACTAATGCAGAATATAAGAAAATCATTATATTTCACTTTTTTTCGACGGCTTTGTGGCACCTGAAGATATAATTTCGCAGGACTAATATTTATGCACAGTCATTATCTATAGCACCCACATATTTTTCCGCACTAGCCATATTTGAATTTCGAAAAACGTTTAAAAACCTCATTTTCGATCCGCCCTAATCTACATACCAAACTTCTGATGAAACCAGCTGCTGCAGCCAGCTTTTCCTTCCAAATAGCAAGATTCTGTCTTCTCCGGGACCGCTATCTTTTAATAAGAAATCTTCTTGTGAGTTTGGGCTTGTTTCGTAGGTCGTATATTCATCGGGGATTGCCAATTGATGAAGGTCAATTGGGTCTGGCGGAGGGGCACTAATTTCATTCCGTTTCCGTCGAATAGTTTTTTTCAGTGCAGACGAACCTGGTAGCGAACCTTGTACCGGTTGGGAAACACTGGCCAAAACTTCATTAATTACTACTATTGGGTTTTCCATTGTCTCTTCAGCCCGGCTTTTAATTTTTGTAGTCACCTTTGCCATTTCTACTCTTATTGGTGAAGAGTCATGGGTGTGAGTATTTATGAATTTAACTACGGCACCAAATTTTGTGTGAATTCTTGCTTTACATCTGCCGAGTTGTTCACAGCGCCGAAACATTAAGTCACTGTCGGCTTTACTAAATTTATCAAAAATAAACAAATAGCCATTATGTGAAAACTTCTCTTTGCCTCGCTGGCTTAAAACACGCTCCATTGTGAAGGGCCTACTTGAAAAATTTAAACTGTCGAAGCTTAAACAGCTATGAGTAAATGATACGAACTGAAGTTGCCAGCGTCGAAGGTTAATAAGAACTAAAGTTGCCAGGTTTAAGTTGGCGATTGGTTGGTTTGGTAATTAGTTGGTTTGTAATTTGGTAATTTAGTTGGTCGGTAATTAGTTGGTTTGGCGATGAGTTGGTTCGGCGATAAGTTGGTTCGGCGATGACTTGGTTCGCGATGAATTGGCGGCGATGAATCGGCGGCGATGAGTCGTACTAGACCCGCTGGAGCTGCCTGATCTGCCTTCACATTCTCAGAGTGTTGAAAGGGCCGTGAAGCTGACATCTGAAGCTTCCCATACTGTTTATGGACTCGAATCAAGGCACAAACACATTCTGGCCAAAGCCCTAAGCCGCCAGATGAGGCTTTCCTTTGCTTCTAAGGGCTCTTACAGTGAAAATTATGATGATCTTGGGATCTAAATGTGTCTATTTGACTCTGTACATGTTTTTTTTACTTTTTTTCAATAAAATTGTAACTTTTTTCAGGATTTTTTTATGAAAATAGCATGATTTTTTTCGGCCGAAAATTGCGAAAATGCGGTATTTTTCGGTACGATTTTTTGACGATTTTTGAAACGGTTTCCTCAAAAACCGGTTAAAGCTAGGGATCTGAAATATTTTGTCAGTTATTATCATATTAAGCCCTGACTATTTCGACTAATCCAAAGTTGATATCTAAAAAAATGCGGAAAATCAACCTACCTTAATGAAGGCGTACATTCCATATTCTATTCCTACTACTAATGGAAAAAAACCTTGGTTTAACTTTGCTTGTTCTAATGCTACCCGCAACAGAGAGGAGGCTTTCAGACGGTACCGTCACTATCCAACTCCTGACTCTCACTCAGCTTATATTTCTGCCCGGAATCTTGCAAAATCTATTCTTCGACTCACCAAAAATTCTTTCATCCGACAAAAATGTGAAAATCTATCCAATTCTAATTCTTCTCGCTCTTTCTGGCATTTAGCTAAGAACCTCTTCAACAACTTTACTTCCTTTTCTTTCCCTCCTCTTTTCTATTCCGATGGCTCAGTTGCGGTCTCTTCTTCTGACAAAGCTAAACTCTTCGCTCAAACTTTCGCTTACAATTCAACCCTGGACGATTCCGGCGCCTTTCCTCCATCTCCTCCTCCCTCTGACTTTATTATGACTGAAATTAGAATCTTTTCTAAAGATGTTTTTCATGCCCTATCTGGGCTCAACTCTAGGAAGGTGTACGGTCCTGATGGTGTTCCTCCTGTTGTTCTTAAGAGCTGTGCTTCTGTGCTGACACCCTGCCTAGACAAACTCTTTCGTCTTTGTCTCTCATCTGGTTCTTTTCCTTCCTGCTGGAAGTTTGCTTTCATTCAGCCCAGGGGCGTCATTTCAAATTAACTTTGAGGGGGAGGGGCGAAGAAGGCAGTGAGAGGCCCCTCACATGTAAAAATTTATTAAGTGCTTGCTACTCACAATGTACTTTATAATCAAATTAATATAAACAAGAATGCTTAAATGGTATCAGCTAGACTGGTTACTTACAGTTAACTATCAAATTATTAAGTTAAGCAAAAAATCATGAAATTTATATTACCTAATGCAGTAGAGGATATCGTCTAGACTTCATTTTTGTAAAATCATCAACCAAAACATCAAAATTAAGGTTTTTAACCAGTTCTTTTTCAGAAGCCATCAGAAGCAAGTCATTCAATCAATCATCTCTCATTGTAGTTCGTAAATAGTGTTTCACCAAACTCAACGCAGAAAACAATCGCTCATTACTAGCAGTGGTTACTGGAAGAGTGATGATTGTTTTCAAAATTTTCAAAATTTCAGAATAAGCTAATTGTGAAGGTCTTAGCTTTTCATACAACTGAATCAGATTCTTTGGCTTTTCACTTTTGTTAGAAAAGTGTCTTTTGGCAATAGAAATTTGAGATTGCAAAAGGATTTCATCCACACCAATGCACATTCTTTCACTGACTTCAAGTCAGATTTATGACCGAAAAGAACGCCAAAACTGCATAGCCTACATACCTACGCAAAAACTGTGTTGGGCTTCTGGTATTTTCAGAGAGTATAAATAATTACAGTACATAAAAGCAATAAAACAATTCCAAACGAAGTTATAAAATAAATGTCACAAGCGGAGCAAAACTCACCGGATGGCGCAGGAAACAAAAAGAATGCAGAATGAAATTTCACTGCAGACAAGTAAAAGTTAGATGGTTTACATAATATTTAATCTTATGGAAGCAGTAAAACCATTAAGGGACGGACGGAGTTGTTTAATATACATAGATTCCAATATTCTTAGATCAATAGCGTAAGCAGAGGATGACAAAACAGAAAAATTATTAATAATAAATGGATGATTGCAATTAACAGAATGATTACGTATAGCTGAAAATTCTGGACTAGACACAGGTCGACCAGTCCTATGAGAGACACCCCTATGCTTATCAACCCTCTGCTTCAATTGTAGATATGTTTGACCTACGTAGCGAGCATTGCAACTCGCACACGAAAACAAGTAAACAGCAGAGGATCTCAAAGAAACGGAGAGTCTTTCTTTATGGTTAAAAAATGTGAAAAGGCTGACATTATTCAAACTAAGAAAAACGAATTGACAATAAGGAAAAGATCTATTTAGCAAATTCTTAAGTATACTAAGTTACTAACTAATTTAGAAAAACCCCAAAAATAGCAACTTAACATAGGGATCATAGGTAACAATTGCTTTGGTTGATAAACATCTTTCAGAAAACCATGAATGCACTTAGCAATCAAATTCGATGGATAAAGATTGAAAAGTAAATCTGATTGAAGATATTCTATTTCCCCATAAAATGACAACCAATCGGAGATTTTAAAAGCTCGAATAATTTTACATAAAAGTTGGTGACAATGACACCAATAATTTTATCTCCCGGGGCCCCCAGTATATGGAAAACTGATACATGTGGGTAGTTGAGAGGTAACGAAAATGGTCCACTGAGTTGGTAGGTAGTTAATCTAACAATTATTAAACTCCTTTTATGTCAGTAACTGGGTGGATGAAACCAATTGGTTGCTCATCAGAGTTATTCCCCACACTAGTATTTATATACTGTGTGATAGCGCGTGCTCGGTATCAAAATGCACTACCGATCATCCAACGGAAGCAAAAAGGACGCTGGTGGGAAAAAAAGCCGAAAAAAACCGGAAGGAACTTGCAACACAAACAGCATGTCGAACGAAGGGGCTTCAAAGCAATAAAAGATCTCCACCAGCAAGTGCGCTCTCAAAATCAAGAGCAAAGAGAAGAGGGACTGTTTATTAACTAGTGGTGCACCGATTAATCGGTATCGGCACCTGGCATGCCGATTAATCGGCATTTTACCGATTAATCGGCCATGCCGATATTAGGAAAATACCTTGCATTGCCGATTAATCGGCATGAAATGTGCCGATACCGATTAATCGGTGCACCACTATTAATAACACTCAGAAAGTGATCAGTTGTGTTTTTGAACTCCAATTTGGGGATAGCATATAAGCTAGGTCAGTTAAATTAGGCCCGCATTGTGGTCTAAGACCTAGCATCAACTCATAGCTTAACAAAGGCTAAAGTAAATTACCCTAACCTAATTTGGTGAGGAATCCTACTGTGGACCTCAATTTACTCTGCCCACTCTGGACCATTTCCGGAATCTCTAGGCTGACCCCTACAAGGCTAGGCTTAACCAACTCTACAGTTAGACTGGAGATATTAGGGGTGGGTTAATTGGGGACCAATTCATACAGAGCATTTTCACAATATATATATATATATATATATATATATATATATATATATACACACATTTAACTGCAAACAAGCAGTATAATTAACGTAAAGAACGACGCTTGTATAGGAGATATTCTGCGCGTATGTAGAAGAATTACGGCACTTGAATGAATATCTCCTATACAAGCGTCGTTCTTTACGTTAATTATACTGCGTGTTTGCAGTTAAATGTATATAATGTTACGGCATGCGGGAGGTGCCCCCTTGGGGCATTGGTTTCTGCGCGTATGTAGAAGAATTACGGCATTTGAATGAGTGAGGCCCATGGTGTAGTGGTTATCATATCTGACCGGCAATCGGAAGATCCGGGTTCGATTCCCGGGTGGTTACCTCATTTTTTCATTTGTTTCGTTCTCTCTCTCTCATCTTGCGCGGAATATCTCCTATACAAGCGTCGTTCTTTACGTTATATATATATATATATATATATATATATATATATATATATATATACAGTATATATATATATATATATATATATATATATATATATATATACGTCACCTCAGTCTATCATTGGTACTTCTAGTTTTAATGTGGCTAAATTTCTAGTTGCTATTATTGACCCCAATCAATCACAAGTATAATCAATACACTTTACGGGATTCTTTTAAGTTTGTTGATTTTATTAAATTTATATTCTTAGGACACTCTTGAGAACAGATAGCGACACCTGGCATATATTTGTTGTGTGTACTACAAACGGTTGTAACATTTTATGAATGAATCTGGGAGTGAGGGAGCGCTGATTGGTTGGTTGAGTCAATGCCAAATGTCTTTAGAAAATAATTATTTCCATTCATCAATCTGGTTTACATATTACTAAGGAAACATAAATGAATAATTAAATATAAATTCAAGAAGGGGATATATATTAACAAGGGGGGGGGGTCAATGAAGTGAATAAAAAATGGTATTGTAAAAACTAAAAAAAAAAACCTTCAGACGTGATGACAGTGTTCATGGTATTGGCAAGCCTGTCATCCTGAACGAACTGAAGTTCTAATGCATAAAAACAGCCGTTGGTAGACATTATTGCACCCTGAGCAAATTCCACGACTTGCACCACCCATCCCCCTGTATTTATTTAATAATTCATTTATTTATTTACATTTAATATTGAACATGGATTCAGATATTATATAACAGACAGAACAAAAACCTGATATATATAAATACATATATAGGCGGTTTATGAATGAAAAAACAATGTTTTGATGCATATTAAATTTTAATAACATTATAACATTACCAGATTGATGGGTATCTGTAGGTTTCATACGTCACTGCTTAGAATATCTTCCAATTGGCAAATGGACAACAGCTGAATGGATACTACTGGTATGACACTGTTATATCCGGAGCAAATGCTATTTCTGGATCAGCAACACTGACAGTAATAAACAGTCACTGAGAGAAATATTATCTAGAAACGAAGAATGTTTTGTATTGAGGCAGCATCATAAATATTTATAATTGTTTTGTATTAATAAGTTCCATGTTACAACTTAAGGGTTGAACCACTGCAGCTGTGACTCCTGGCGGTCTCTCACCTCAAAAGAGAGAATTACAGAAAATAAAACTATTACAGTGATTCATATCAATAAACATAGAGCCATTTAAACGATGATATTTGACAATTTTGCAAAGGTATTACACATTCACAATTACCATTGTATTTGAAAGATATTTTATACATGAACACAACAAATGTAATATCTTGTCCAGCCACCGTTGTTGCCTATGTCTTCCTGCAGTCGATGTGGTACAGAAGCAACATAATTATATACCAGCTGTTGATTCCTCCTCAGCACCTCCCACTCACTAAATATGTGTTGTAAAAGCTGGTCCGTTGTTCGTTCCTCCGCTGGTTCCCATACATTTACAATATTAGCCCATATATTCTCGATGGGATTCATATCACAACCCTTACTTGGCCAATCCAGAAGGTGATATTTCTTTGTTTAGAAAACCAGCTTGTGGCGATCCGTGCTGTGTGAATTGGGGAGCTGACTTGCATGAAAATGATTCGATCAGGAGTCAGGAAATGGCAGAGCATATGCACGCACAACGCACAGAAGGAAGCATAACCTCTTCGAAAATTTCTATATATTGGTCTGCAGTAAACCTCCCTTCTATTTTGGTGAGCTCTCCTACACCATACAGATGAATCCATCCCCACATGTTACAGGTGACATGACCGCTACGTGCTTCCTCATAGATCTGCTCTTGAGTATATCGAGTATTATTCCTTCTCCAACAATGAAGACGACCATGGGATGTGAAGGTAAAGGTCTTTTCGTCCGTAAATATCACTGGACTCCAAAAGTCAAGTGCTTTGTCAAGTTGCTGAGCAAATCGAAGTCTGTTTTCTCGATGTTGCTTATTTAACTTCTCCTTGATAGGTGAGGTCCGATGGTGTAACTCAGCTTCATGTAGCCGCCGCCTTACTGACATTGCCGAAACATTAAGCTGCAACCTTAGAGTGGATCTTAGGGTCTTTGTTAGCCTTAGCTTCTGTAGATCTGTAGAATTGTTCCCTTATGGCAACAGCATTGGTAAAGGGGGTGGGCTTCGGCAACATCGCAGATCCTCCGATCATTCGCAACAGTTGTGCGGTGATCTCGTAGATTCCCTTCCTCCTGCCACCTCTTCAATCATATATAAACAGTGTTCCTAGAAATTCCAAGTTTTCTTGCAATTTGAGTTGGAGACAGCCCGTTCTCCTTCATGCCGGTGCTTCTTCCCCTTTCAGCAATTTTCTGGTGATGATAATCCATTCTGCAGAGTAATTGCTTTGATGAGATTCAGGAATAGTGTGAGCTTATTCTCAGTCACCATACCTGTTAACACCTCTGTCATAACGTCATGTGGTGTCACGTGGTATGGTAAAAGTCAGGTGGAATTGTTGGAATGCGGAAACAGTTTGGAAAATGGTCATTGAGCTGCTATACCAGCGGTTCCCAAACTTTTTTTTTTGTGATTACCCCTTTTGGTTACTCGCCAAATGGAAATTACTTTACCTCTGCCAAAAACAGGAAACTTCATTTTGTTGAGCCTGAGAATAATTATTATTCAAATTTTATAAACATAATACTTGTATATTTCTATATATACAGTGCCTAAATCTAAAGAACTAACTAAAGCATCGAGGCCTATATACGTACAATAGACTATGCTATGTATAATAACGTGGGGTGTTAGACCCCGTTAGGTATTAGGTTAGAAATTAGACATAAAAGGTAAGGGAAGGTGGGGCAACTCGGGACCCGTAAGGAAATCACAATTTTGAGGCAAATAGGACGAGTATTTGGACCCATTAAATACAAAAACATTTATCTTCACTTTCTGTCTTCCATTCTGTAAAACGTTTTATAGCGTTCTAGGTTCGGATTAGGTGTAACTGGAAATTGAGAAAGCCGTTGCAATTTTTTGGTTAAAAAAATCGTGTGGCAACTCGGAACCCGGGGTTCCTTTTTGCCCCTTTTCCCAAATTTCAGTACCACACGGTCACTGCCGGCGCCATGATGAAATTTCAGACACGACGATACGTGAAAATCAAACACTGATCCATAAGTAGCCTACACACAAAAAGCAACAAAATAAGTTCTTCAGCTTTGGAATTATGAATCAAGGAAAAATTCGCTGATGATAGATCAAATAGAGGAAAAAAATAAGACTTTCTAATTTTTGGGGAGCTGCTTGACGCAACCCGCCCCGTACTACTGTCTCAAGGCCATTGATCAGTGTCGGCGCCGACGGAGATAGATTAAAGCGAGATGGCAGCACTAGTTTGGGCTGTAGAGGGGATTTTTCCGAATTGTCCCGGGGTCCCATGTTGCTCCACCTTCCCCTACTTACAGGTGCTTTGCTTTAGATCTCCTTTGGGGGCCTATAATTTGTTCTTTCGGTGCCCATTTGCGCCAGCGTCAATAAACCTTGACGAACCCAGTCCTACTTTACCAATTTAGAATCTATGTACATTACCCCTAATTGATGTAATAATTAGACAACTTAACCTAATCATCAACTAGTCATCTTAGAGTAGACACCATATAGGATTTAGAATCTACGATTCCTGCAGATAGAAAATGAAATACTGCTTAGGTCAGCCCATGAACAGAAAAGGCTGCGTCTTGATGTTTATGTTTTTGTGTTGCCATTTATTTGCCTTTTCATGACTTTTAGACTATATCTATATATACAGGGCCGGATTAACCATTAAGCAAAATAAGCCCGTGCTTAGGGCATCAAGGGAAGGGGGGCACCACAGAAATTTTCCATTGTCGGATTTACCATGGATTTATTATACTATTATAATCGCGGCTTATAGCCTATAAGCTGTTGAAAAGTGAATTATATATATTCACATATAGTATTTATATGAAGCAGCTACAAAGGAAATGCTACCAGATGTTGATTACAAGGCAGCTCAAACTCGCAAACGTATCAGAAAGAAGGTACCCAATGACGGAGATGCACCAGAAGTATATCTGAATGCCAGAGATAAATTTCTTATCACCACCTTTTACACAATTGTTGACAAACTTGAAACTGAGATGAGAAGAAGAGGAGAGATATACAAAGAAATAGCAGAGAGATTTTCTTTTCTAAGTGATGTGCCACATAATGTCACCACTTCATCATCTACTGAAATTGAAAGGTATTCTCAGGGTTGTAAAAAGATGATTGATGCTTACCCAGAGGACTTGAACACTAATTTCTCTGCTGAGCTTCAGCAGTTTCACTCATATGTGTGCCATAAGTTCAGTGCAAAAAAAAATGTAAAAACAAGATTCAGTCATGCTGAACTTTATAAAATAATTGTAGAAGACAATATTGAGTGTGCCTTCCCAAATGTAGAAATTGCCTTTCGTATATTTTTAACATTAATGGTCACAAATTGCTCAGCTGAGCGTTCATTTTCTCAGTTGAAGTATATTAAAAATACCAACAGAACAACTATGCAACAAGGCAGGCTGGATGCCTTATCTCTACTAAGTATAGAAGCAGATGTGTTACGTAAGATTAGTTTTGAGGATCTGATCAAAGACTTTGCAATTAAAAAAGCAGGAGAAAACTTTTCAAATATAAATGAAGTGGAAGTATACAAAAATAAACATTATTTTCCATCTTACTGTAAGTTTTGTTTCATTTCAAAAAATAAAATTTTATTTTATGGTTTATTTTTGTTTATATTTTGAATTACATATATATGGGGCACCAAAATCTTTTAAGTGCTTAGGGCCTCTAAAGGTCTTAATCCGGCCCTATATATATATATATATATATATATATATATATATATATATAATAATATATATATATATATATATATATATATATGGTTTTTAAAGTTGAGGCTCAGGTAAACTTGGGTTTAAATGAGAAACTTTTAGACAAAAAATTAAGATGCGAATTGTTTGTACAAATTTAAGAAAGAAATTAGTTTGGAGATCAGAAAAACACAAGCTTCCATCACCACCATCAGTTGAAGAATAATATATATGCCTTGCTACCGAGAGTCAAGCAGTGTATACATTGGTCGACTATTTTTTCGAGTGTAAATTGTATTTTTTCTGGTGTAAATTTTACACCCAAAATACATTTAAAAAAAAAAAAACATGTGCGTATATATATTAGTGATGGGACGATACCAAAATTTTTAACGATTCCGATTCCGATTCCGATACCACTAAAAAGTCTCGATTCCGATACGATTCTCGATTCCGATTCCGATTCCGGATATACATGTTTTAATGTATAGCTACAATACAATAAAAATACAATTTGTTATCCTCTTTCATTTAAATTTTAAAGTTTACATTGCAAAACTGGTTCAATTAAAAGTTAAAAAAAATCATTTTACTCAAAAAGCAATCCTTACTCCTTAGCCTACAAAATGCAAATAAATAAGTGAATAAGTAAGAATTTATTTGTATTCAAGAATCGTTTTAAGAATCGGAAATCATGGTACAATTCTCTCGATTCCGATTCCGATTCCTGAAAAATGCTCGATTCTTCCGATTCTCGATTCCGATTCCGATTAATCGTCCCATCACTAATATATATATATATATATACAGGGTGTCCCAAAAAAAACTATATACTCTTTATAGCATCATATATTTTATAATTTAAAAAAAATCCAAACAATATATGTTATAGCAATTGCCAATGAAAGGTAAATTAGTAATCTAAGTGATCAAAATGTTATAGCGAGTTGTTTGCATATAAAATTTAATTAACTACGCCAAGTGCTCAAAATGTTCTCCGGCGGCATGAATGCACTTTTGAATGCGTCGACTAACTGATTCGCAGACATGGACTAATGTGGATGCTGTGATGGTCCCGCACTTTTCCCTAATTGCATCTTTAAGGTGTTCGAGTGTTGCAGGTCTTGTACCATAAACTGCATCCTTCAGGTAGCCCCACAAGTAAAAATCAAGTGGAGTCAAGTCCGGTGAACGTGGAGGATACTCAACGCTTCCTCTTCGTCCTATCCAACGGTTAGGCAACGTTTCATCGAGGTACCTTCTGACATCACAATGATAATGAGGGGGGGCTCCATCTTGTTGAAAGTAAAAGTCGTCGTTTCCAAACAACTTCCGAACTGCAGGTATAATTTCTGTCCGCAGCATGTCGAGATATGCGGCACCGGTAACTGTCCCATTAAAGAAAATGGTCCAACCAAACCCCTGGATGATAAACCACACCATGCTGTTAATCCTGGTAAATTAACATGTTTATCCACATAAACGTGTGGATTATCAAGTGACCAGTACCTGCAGTTGTGTCGATTTACTGTGCCATTCAGCTTGAAGGTAGCTCATCAGACCACACGCTTTTGTTGGCAAACTGTACGTCTTCGGCTTCCATTGACTGAAACCATTCACAAAATTCGAGTCTGCGATCAGGGTCATCTTCAGTCATGGCGTGTAACAGACTTGGAATGTAGCTTTTCCATTTTGCCGACTTTAAAATCGGTGAACACCTGATTGCTGATTCCGGTCTCACGGGCGCATTGCCTAACTGATTTCTGTGGTGATCGATTAAATTTTTGCAACACTAAAACGGAGTTCATCACTCGCACTTGATTTGCGTCGTCCAGATCTTCGCTTGTGCATATCTTGAGCAGATCCCTCTGCCTCAAACTTGTCACGGATGCTTGTAATGGCGAGACGTGTCGGTGGCTTTGTACCAAATTCCCGGATCCATTGCCGCTGGACTTCGGACACATTCTCAAATTTCCAATACCATTTCAGAACACTTTTTCGTTGCTCTAGTGTCAAACGTTTACGCAACATGGGTTCTTTTGCTGAACTGAACAAAGTTGAATGCTGTAGAGTTTGTATCGTGGAATGAGTGCGTAGGCTAAGTCCGAAGCAAGCTAGTGAGTGACTAGACTACGTTCGGTCCATAGGCTTCGCCATTACAAGGCCTTTGATAAAACAAGGCCAGGCTTAGTCGACGCATTCAAAAGTACATTCATGCCGCTGGAGAACATTTTGACCACTTAGATTACTAATTTACCTTTCATTGGCAATTGCTATAACAATATATTGTTTTTTTTTTTTTAAATTATAAAATATATGATGCTATAAAGAGTATATAGTTTTTTTGGGACACCCTGTATATATATATATTATATATATATATATATATATATATATATATATATATATATTATTATTATTATTACAGATACACATACGACAGAACGAACATTGCTCAACGGGAAAGTTCGCAACGGCTGAGAGAGAGAGAGAGAGAGAGAGAGAGAGAGAGAGAGAGTTAGCGACATTACCCAGCCTTCTGGAGGAGCGAACTCTTGCAAGAACTCTACCGAATGTTGTGCGAAACGAATCGTTTGAACGACTCTCGAAGACGACTTGAACACGCTTTTATATGAGTTCGAACAACAGTTCAGGATTGACCTGCGGTCGACCCCTCTGCAGCATTCCGCCTAATTTGAGGGATTTGGTGAAGGAGGGAAATGATGTCTGGTCTCTTCCTGCCCTCATACCCAGCCACATGGTTGGTCAGGAAATTTGCCCAGGAATCTGTTCAGCTGTTCTTGAAATTACTGAGGTCAGTGTGCTGGAAATTCTTCACTTCTTTTGGTAGGGCATTGAAAAGCTTTGGGCCTCGTATTCTGATGGTATTTTCCATCCTCGTGTTCATGGCCCCCTGTCCCACCGCAGCTGAGACAGCAAAAAATCTGCCTCTTCTCTCATTCCAGTTTGTTTTTATTTCATTTCTAAGGTTAGGGACAGACAAAGCCCTCAAGTATTTTCCATATGTATATTATCGTGTACCGCTCGCGCCTTCTTTCGAGAGAGTTGAGTTTCAGGGATTGTAGTCGAGATCAGTAGTCTTCATCTTCCGTTTCCTCTATCTTATACGTAAAAGTCCTTTGTATAGCTTCAATGTTCGCAATGTCTCGTTTTCTGTATGGGCTTGTGAGCAATCCTCAATTACTGGTAGGACTAGGCTCTTCCATAATTTGATCATGATGACGATGTTTGCTTTTCTGCTGCGGAAGCTCCTCCAGATGATTCCCATTATTTTTCTAGCTGTTGTAATTTTGATGTTATAGTGCTCTCTGAATTCTGCATCCGACGACATTATTACTCCAAGATCCCTGACTTGTGGATTTGATGTTATCTGTCTGGCTTGCAGGGTTTTGTACCCTTTATTTTGTAGCTCCTCGTTATTACCATATCTAAGAAGTTGGAATTGTTGAACTTCATATTGTTGTCTTCTGCCCACTGGAATAATGTTTCAATGTCGTTTTGTAATTATTCTATGTCGCTTTCGTTCAATATTTCCTTGCATATCTTTGTGTCATCTGCAAAACATGATACAATACTGTCATTGATATCTGCATCAACATCTACAATCATCATTATGAACAGCAAGGGAAATAATACTGTCCCTTGTGGGACAGAGCTCTCTACTTTCGAGACCCGATTTGACTCCATTTACCACCACTTTTTGTGTTCTTTGCGTCCAGAAATTAAATATCTATCTTCCTAGCTTTTCAGTAATTCCTGTATTCTTAAGTTTGTATGCTATAATTCCATGGTCACATTTATCGAAGGCTTTGGCAAAGTCACTGTATATTATATCTATGTTTTGTCCTCGACACAGTGTTTCCAATATTTTCTCCTGGTGGTCTAATAGCTGTGATAGGCATGATCTTCCACTCTGAAACCATGTTGATTTGGGTTGTGTAAGTTCTTTTCCTGTAGGTAGTAGGTAGTTTTGCTGCCAATTATACATTCAAAGCACTTTATAAGGTGGGAGGTGAGAGCAACCGGCGCCCGATAATGTCTGCGTTCTTTCATGGAAGTGGAATTTGTCCTGTGTCAAGTGATTTCCTCCATAGTAAGTATAACAGTTTGGCAATACTCTCTTTACATTTCTTCACAAACGTGGCACTCCATGTGTCTGACCCTGGTACCGAATTGTCTCACATCTGTAATAGAGCCTTAATTACATCTTCCGAGAAATCTAAATCCATTAGTAGATTCGTGTCCGAACTTGTTTTTGACTGATTTGTATGTATGTCAAAGAATTCACCTGGATTTTCTACTTTCTTCTCGGACTTAGGAGTGCTAAACACAGAGTTAAATTGTTCCGAAAGCAGTTCGCTCACTTTTCTGGGTCATTTACGTATTCGGTCGCCCTATCTTTTGACGGACCAATACGCTCTTTACACTGCATTTTTCTTTTCTAAAACGTGTTGAAGTATTTTGGGTTATTTTTTATTTTTTCTGCTACCTTGTTCTCCTCCTCGTTTGTCTTATGTATGAATGTTTGCTTTAGGTCCATTTCTATTTTGCCTAGTTTCCTTTCTAGTTTGAGTCTCCTTGCGTCAGTTCTGCATCTGTGGAGATGTTTTACGATTTCCCTCCGTTGTCTAAATAGTGGCCTGATTTTTCTCTCGAGCTTGTTACGTTTCTTTTTTGTCTCTGGAACATGCTTCAGTAATATAGGTTTGGTTTCAGTCTCCATTATACATAGTATTTGTTCTGGAGTCTTCTCGTGAAGTATTAATTCCCAATTTATTTCCTTTAAATCTTTATTTACACTTTCCCAACTTGCTTTCTTTGAATTTATGTTTAAGCCTTCAAATATTCCTTCTGCCTCTCTGGGATGCGTTTTCAGACCTCTTGGTGCTAACTTCAATTGTATATCGATTAGGTTATGGTTGGAGAAATTTGTGTGCGTTACCTTTTTATTGATCATTATCTTATTGTTATTTGTCAAAATTAAATTCAAAACGTTCTCTTTTCCAGTGGCTTCACAGATTTCCTGGGTAAGGGTGTAATGTTCCATCATATCTAATAGCATTATTGCTTGGGTTCTATCATCTTTTGTAATGTTGCCATGAAACTTTTCAACAAATATGACCGTCATTTTTCTTCCATGTTATGAATGGGAAATTAAAATCTCCGAAAATTAGAATATTTGTTGCTGGAGTTTCAAGTAATTTTAGTATGTTTTCTATTTCATTTGTGGAAAATAGGAATTCACTTTTTGTGGTGTTTGGTGGTCTGTAGACGTCCATAATGGTTAGGTTTAGTTCTTTTATTTCTATCTAAAATAATAATTTCGACTGTGCTGTTTGATTTGTTTACCTTCACCTCACATGTGTATGTGTTTTTAACGTAGATACAACACCCGCCCCCCTCGTCTAGTCACTCTCTCTGCTCTGTATATGCTGTAGTCCAGCATTGCTATGTCAGTATTCTCGATGCAGTTTTCACAGCCTTTTTCGCATTTATGTAAGTGTGTTTCCGTTAGGCATATGATTTCTATGCTGGTTTCCGGAGCTAAATTTTGTAAGTATATATATATATATATATATACACACGTCACCTCACCCCTCCCCAGTGGCGTAGCGAGGGTTCGTGGTGCCCGGGGGCAAGGGTAGAGAATAGCGCCCACCTCTCGAGGGCTGCCGAAGGCGGGGAGTCTGGGGGCCCTCCCCCGGGGAAATTTTGACTACGAAGAGTCGATTTCATGCAATCTGAGCCCTATTTTCAACTTTTTAAACATCTATTTTCAAGGTAGATTAATAAGATTATCGGTTATTTTAACTCATTTTATTTTACTACATAAATCACTGTTTTCATGAAAATTTGAAAATAGCATACGAAAGTAATGAAGAAAAACTTGAAAAATCAAATTTTGCACAGATTCAATTTTGCCTTCATCTTTCGGTTTTATTTTTATTAAAAAAATCTAGAGGTGTTCACAACATTTGGATTTTTTCTCAAATATATTTCTAATTATATAGTAGATTTAGGTATACACAGTACACACTAGTCAATGAAATGTAATATATTGTCTTATTTACCTACAATTAGTCTTTCCAATAATGTACTTGTACATCCTCGAACAAAAGTGGTTAAAGCCTGTGACATTCTGATGAGAACAAATGAGTTCGAAACCGGTCGGTGTCTAGTTTTTCATCGTTATCTGTGTGCTCAAATTATACATATTTCACTCATTCTGTTTGAAGGCTACCCGCTGATAGCAGAAACGAAATGAATTTTCGGCATCAAAATTATAATAGTGGTTATTTAAATATTTGTCATTCACTAACTATGTGAATACATTACGATCTATCACAACCACAATAGTTTATATAGCACACTTAAGGGAGTGGCTAACTGTTGGGCCGTTGGCTCAATTGGTTAAAGCTTGTGGCAATGCACATCATATTTCTATATTTTTGTCACGATTTTATTTAATGCACTTCTTCTGATACATTTGCTATATTAGCATATATGTATCAATTTGTTTCTATATGTACCAAAATAAACACTATTATTATTACTACTATTATTAATACCTCTGTCTGTGGTTATGATACATATCCAAACTTGCCTCGCGACCGCGGAGGTAAAAAACGCAAATGTCATGCTAAAAAAATTGCTCGCTCGGCCGATTTGGCGCCCCCTAAAAACCGGCGCCCAGAGCACGAGCCCCCCCCTTGCCCCCCCTCGCTACGTCACTGCTCCTCCCTTCAAGTTGAGTCTGTCAAAGGGGTGGGAAACCCTAGTCGATCTGCGGAGCGGGGTTGATCAGGGGTTCATCCAGGATTTGGGTGAGGGGGGGTTTGCTGATATCAAAATCTGACTCAAATAGCTTCTGAAGAACGTTTTCTAGTGTCTATTTCGCTCATTGATAAGCTACACATTTTGCTATGCTTTCAAAGAACATAAGATAATGTCTTTTGTACATAAAAATGTTCTCTTGTACAAAAAATAATTCTGTTATAAAAAGTTAGCATTGTGAAAAAAGTAAATTTACTAAGGCAAGGGAGGTGGCTAGTTATCTCAGCCACCACCCGAGGAGGAGCCCATGTTGATGTACAAGGAATAGGTGCAACCAGTGGTGGCATTCAAAAATTTTAGCAACCGGTTCTATCTCGCTTTACATTCCCACCTACGATTTTTTGTAAAGGAAAACAATAAGAAAAATATCTAACTAACCTTTTCCCAATGGCGACCAATTTTTGAAATTGCAAAGAGACTGTAAGAACCGGTTCGGCGAACTCATGAAATTTTAAGAACCGGTTCTTACGAACAGGTGCGAACCGGCTGAATGCCACCACTGGGTGCAACCCACCTAGGTGGGCTATTTGAACCATTTTCAGGAAAATGAGGCCTCCCTTCAGGAGGACCCCAGCAAACACATTACGTAAATTCAACGTTGTATCCTGGTTGAATCTTGGTCATGTCAGAAACTGACGCTGTACTGACGTAGTCACAACATAAAATGAAACGTTATGAGCGGTTTAAGAGTGGTAGATAAAGACACAGATAAGAGATGGAGTTATATTCCGTTACGTTTCGGCACAAAGCCTTGCTCACACAGACTGGATATGATAGAGAGGGAGCACGACAGAAGGTTATTGAATATAACTCCATCTGTTATCTGTGTCTTTTTCTACCACCCTTAAACCGCTCATTTGTCTATATGGATTAAACGTTATATTAGAACGTTGATACAACGTTGCATAATGACGTTGTATACACGTGAAGCACAAGTAAACTTCCCATATTGTTGATATAAAGAGAAAATCCTGTGATTAAAATTAAAACATGTAAAATTTGTTGTGGAGAACGCGACTATGAGATCGTTAGGAAGGATATCTTGTACATCACTTAAAGAGCTGAATACTGTCTTCAATAACCTTTTCAGTCCCATGACAATTATTTATATGTATATTATGTAAGAATAATAAACTTGTATATCTACCAAGTTATTGTGTATCTGGTTTCACCCTACTATCATGGACATACAAAGGATGTCTAAAAAAATCCTTATTTTTCAGTATTTGGAGCCCTATAATTTGCCCTCCTAACTGCCTGCAGAAGGCAGGGAATGCTGTCTGTCCCAGACAACATAAATTTAAAAAATTTCCCGGGGGAGCATGCCCCCGGCCCCCCTCTAGAGCTTCTCTGACGCTCGCAAATAATTGTGCCCCCCCCCGTATTTGGAAGTGCCCCCTTACTTAAATGATCCTGTGGACGCCCCTGGCTCTAGTCCATTTCTGTTGGCAGCTACTATGCAGTACCATTTTAAGAAATATTCTGAAGTCTTTCCTAATACTATTGAACACATAAGGAAAAATTTTTAGGTTGATGGTTTGCTGTGTTCAGAGGACAATACAGAAATGGCTAAACAGATATTCATGGAGGCTAGAGCTATAATGAGGGAGGCTGGCATGGAGCTTAGAAAATGGCAGACCAATCATTCTCAATTACAACAGTTTATGAGTCAGTCCTGTGTAGGACTTGATGCAGCAGAAAGTATTGAGGATTCTGGTATTAAAGAGTTGTGGGCCATAGACACCAAGGTGCTAGGCATTGTTTTGCAGCAAGGAGAGGATTTGTTTACCTTCAATGGGAAATCTTTAGTTGAGCTGGCTGAGAATGAGACAAGGTGGACAAAACGTACAGCTCTTAGTTTGGCTTCGAAGGTCTTTGATCCTCTTCGATTCCTGGCTCCATTTGTGATAAAGTAAAACATTTGGTTTCAGAGCCTCTTGGAAATTGGACTTGGTTGGGACCAAAAGTTACCCGATCATATGGTGGTAAAGTGGAAATATTGGTTCAAAGAATTGACACATCTTGGAGACATTGAAATCCCAACATGGTACTTTAGAGAGTTGAACAATAGTCCAGACAATTTGGAGCTGCACATCTTTTGTGATGCAAGTGAGGAAGCCTATGCAACTTGCATTTACATAAGAGGCACATTCGAAGAGGAAGTAAGTTGCAGATTGGTTGCTGCAAAGAGCAGAATAGCACAGTTGAAAAGACTTTCTATTCCAAGGTTGGAATTGATGGGTGCAGTCATTGCTAGTCGGCTTGCAGTTACAGTGCAAAACTCTTTGGGTCTTTATGAAATTCCAAGCTATTATTGGACAGACTCCACTATAGTTTGGCACTGGTTACGAAGCCACGCAAGGAAATGGAAATCATTTGTTGCCAATAGGGTGGAGGAAATTCAAGCACACACTAAATAATATTCCACTTTTTGTTATTACGTTTATTGACAAATATCCATAACGCTAAACAATGATGGAACACTGAAACATACAAACAAAACATAAACACATGCATGAAAAATAAAGGCATCAACATGAAGACACTAATCAATAATAATGAATATTCTCTATTTCCTCCCGAGTCTTTGATATAGTATAGTGAAAAAAGGGGAACAAAGATTGTTATATATGTAGTAGTGTGGTACAGGGTATGGGTGTCGATGGCGAGAGGGGGTTGTTCATGTAGTATGTAGTAGTGATGGATCGAATAACCGCAACCGCAACCGCACAAAAATTCACAACCGCAACCGTAACCGCAACCGCCGTTCCATAAGTGCGGTTGCGGTTGTAAAAGCTTAGTTAATTTTAATTTTAGGTTAATTAGAAATATTTCTTTTTTTAAAAAGAAAATGATGGGTCTCCTTATGCGTGCTTAAACGTGACGTCATACGGCTGCCGTAGTAAAATTGGTTTAAACTGCGCTCTAAGTTATTACTCTGTGAGCTCCATGAAGTAACATTTATTTTTATTTAATTTTCTTCAAACTAAAATCGCCTTTAGTACAATAGTCAATAAAGCTTATTCCTGCTCGACGGACCTCTCGGGTTCGTGTAACTTGGTCAATGGCCTTGGTTGGCCAAGACTGTGTGAAAATGTTGATGTGACAAACCCTGAACCAGTCAAAAAGCAGCCAAAAAGAGCCCGAATGACTGATTCTCCTGAGCCAAGTTCTTCAAAGTCGTCACTACTGGACTCGATGAACGCATTTTTGAGTTCAAGCAGTGAAGAAGAAGAAAGTTCACCAAGGATCAACAAGAAGATGCGAGTTCTTCTAGACAACTATCACAAAGAAAAAAGAATTGCTCCCGACGATGATCCTCTTCAGTGGTGGAAAGATAACGAACTAAAATACAAAGAACTTGGCTGTATTGCAAGAACATATCTTGCTTGCCCTTCAAGTAGCATTCCAAGCGAGCAGCTCTTCAGTGGAGCGGGAACGTTGTACGATGAGAGGCGTTGCCACTTGAAAGGTGAAAATGCAGCAAAAATATTATTCTTGAAATTCACACTGCCTGTCATTAAGTTTGACATCAGTTTTTCAATTGAATAATAATCCATAACTTTCCAATGGGTGGAGGCTGGGGAAAGTGGTAGGTGGGATGAACAGTGCGATGGGTCCTCGTCCCTCATCCTGGTAACACACTTAGTGCAAAATATGGTTTTAATTAATTTGACCTATTCTTTCATAATAGCTATATAAGTTTAGAATATACTTCATTTAAATAGTATTTATTTAGTAAATACCTTATGTTGAACACAAGTTTTGCAACACACAAATAGCGGTAGCGGTGTATTGCAAAACTTGTGTTCAACATAAGGTATTTACTAAATAAATACTATTTAGTATATATTATGTACCAAGTGTGGCTAAATTGCACTATAGTGGCTAAATCCAGTTAATTACGCATTTTTCCTAGTATATGATAACCGCAACCGCAACCGCGGTTGGAAAAAAATCGACAACCGCAAACACAACCGCAACCGCGGTTGTGAAAAACCGACCACTCGATCCATCACTAGTATGTAGCGTGTTCGTCATATCGTAATCACTCTGCCATGAAGGTGTCTTCCTATCGCGTCCGGAGCGTCTGACGGCAGGGGCATCGGTTGGAGAAGCGGGACACCTGGACGCAGCACCTGGAGCAGCAGGTTGCGAGGAATCTCGTTGCTGGAAGCGCTCAATGGGTGCCAGGGACGGTGTTGGTGGGCACTGCTGAGGGTGCGCAGCTGGTCTGGAGGGCAGACCTCGTGGTGGGGTGTGCAGTGGAAGTGATGTGGGGCTGGTCGGTGAGGTTACGTTGCCAGCCCGTTGGTGGGCGGTAGGGGATGATCGCTCGACTGCGGACGGGGAGCGTGGTTTCGGGGGTGAGGTTGCGCACTGCTCCAGTTCTGGCGCAGGGTGGAGAGGTGAAGGCGGGAGTCGTCCATGCGTGGTTTTGGGGGTGAGGTCGCGCACTGCCCCGATCCGGGCGCAGGGCTAGAGAGGTGAAGGTGGGAGTTGTCCCCGATGGTGAGGCGGCGTCTGTGCGGTTGGACGGGCACGTATTTCCTCAGAAAGTTTCTGTTTCGCAGAGTCACTGCCTGAACCGTCAACCTTCACCACGTATTGGTCGAACTGTCGCACTTCTATTACCAGGCCAGTCTTTTCCCATTTCCTGGGGTTGGGGCCACTCTGGTTCTGGATTCTGACCCTGTCTCCGACCACGAGTGGGGGTAACCGTCTGGTGTGCTCGGACCAGTATTCAGTGGCTCTCATGTGCCTGTTCCGCAAGGCATCCTCCCTCGCCGCCAACGTCCCGAGCCAGGTATCGTGTGGCTTGTACCTGCCGGGCACGATCGGGATGAAATCTTTGATCGGACGGCCGAACACACACATAGCGGGAGACAGTTTGGTATCTTTGTCAGGCTTGTTGCGGTATTGTAGCATGGCTCGCTGAAAAGCGTCTGTATCGAGCTCACCGTTCGGTCCTGTGTTGTCTGTGACCAGTCGTTTCGCTGTTTTCACGCCAACTTCGGCTCTGCAGTTTGAATGTGAAAAAGCTACCGAAGCCAGACGGTGGTGTACGTCCCAGTTCCCCAGGAAGTGACGAGTAGTCGTGGATGTGAACTCAGGGCCGCCGTCAGATGACAGATCGTCGCAGATGCCATAAGTCACGAACACCCTACGCAGGCTGTCGATGAGGCCTCTGGCGCCATCCGTGGTCCTCTCCACAATCGGCCAGTTTGAGTACCTGTCGACGATCACCAGGTAGTTGGTACCTTTATAGTGGAAATAATCGGCACAGATGCACTGGAAAGGGTAGACGGGGGACACCATAGGAATTGGAGGAGCACTGGGCTGCGAATGTGCCATACAGTTGCAATGGTTGCAACTGTTCCTGAGGGTAGTGATAGCAGGGGTGATGCCGGGCCAGAATACGGACACCTCAGCCCTCGCGACCATCGACGATACGCCCTGGTGCGCTGCGTGGAACGCGTTCAATACATCCTGCCGAAGAGAGGGAGGGATCATAACACGGTTTTGGAATATGACGACGCCGTCCACCGTGTACAGGTCCTCTCGGAATTGGTAATATTCTCTGAGTGGGGGTGGGAGTTCGTAACGGAAGTCAGGCATGCCTGACTTGATTATCGAGACGAGCTCTGTTATGTGTTGGTCGCTGCTCGTCGCCAATCTTACCCGGTCGCCGGTGGGGTTGCGGGACGTAGCATCAGCAGCGCGATGCCTCGCACCAGGTACATGGATCATGCGAAATCTGTAGCGGAGAGTCTTCTCCTTCAGATTTCTCAGTCGAACATTCGGTAAGTCTTCCAGCGATCTGTCGCCAAACACCTTCAGCAGCGGTTTGTGGTCAACCACGATGATGAGGTCATCGCAGCCGAGGACGAAGTACCTGGCCTTGTCCAGTGCGTCAGCGACTGCCAGAGCCTCCCCTTCGATCGGCGCGTAGCGTGACTCGGCGGGGTAGGTGAAGCGACTGCCAACGAGGGTGACCATCCAACCAGTGCGGCAGCAAAAGGGTTCAGCACCGGGACATTTACAGTGCTTCTGGGATAGCCAGAATCCGATCCCTGGCTTCGACCAATCGGTCGCAAGACAGGTTGTCTTTGTTTTGTCAAATATACTTACACCCTCTTCGATCTCACTGATGATCACCACCTTCGACTCTTCAAACAGATTGTTGAGTTGATCATCCCATCGGAAGGGCGTGCCGGGCTTCAAGAGTTGGCGAAAAGGTATCATTCTCTTTGCCATAGCGAAAGCATACGCCACCTGGTTAATTAGCCCAAACCATGAGCGAATGTCGGTTATGTTCTTTGGTGTAGGAAAGTCACGGATGGCCTGCAGATACTTCTCGCAGGGTCGTACTTTGTCGAGTGTGATTTCGACGTCAGCAAACTCCACAGTGTCTTGTCCAAATACAAACTTCTCAGGGTTCAGCGTGATGCCGTGTCTACCGCAGATGTCAAGCCAGTTGACTGCTTGGAAGAAACTTTGTCTCAGGTCGTCCGACCAGAGCAGCGTATCGTCGATACACTTGGTTTTGTTTGGAACGTCGGATACTATTTCGTCGTAACGTCTCGAATAGCCATCACCAGAGGCGATATAGCCATGGGGCGCCGTGCGGTACCAGTACCTGCCCCACGGAGTGATGAAGGTAGTCAGGTGACGGTCTTCCTCGCGGAGGGGCACGCTGTGGTATCCGTTCCAGGCATCGAACACGGTCTTCTTGCCATGGGGCACCGACCGTGCCTGGTGGAACGGTGACTGAGTATGGTGTGTCTCGCGGGTGGCATGTATGTTCAGGGGCTGGAAGTCGACCGTGCGGGGTGGCTTCCCGTTCTTCTTGGCGCACACCACCATCCGGTTCGCCGACCGGCACTGGCTCGATTACGCCCAATTTCACGTCTTGGTCGAGTCCACTCTTGAGGTCATCTTGCCAGTAAAGAGGGACGGGTACCGGGGTGTGATATGCCACCGAGTCAGCTAGATGGTTCACCATAAGTTTCAATGGAGAGCCCTCCATCATTGGCAACGGCTGATACGCACACGTGTTAAATGTGCTTGACTTGTAGTATTCGACCAAGTTCTGCCGCAGTCTGTCGCGGTCCTTCTCAGTCGCCAGGAACGGTAGTTGTGATGGCGGTCAGGGCGGTGTTTGACGTATCGGGCAGTCGCATGGGCTGGTCTGACCGCTCTCGCTGCTGATAGCCCTATCTCTCGCCGGCACCTCATCGCTTGAGGTGTCGGCTGCCGAGGTCGCCTCGAGTCGATGCGAAGACGTCTCGCCAATCATCGGGAAGTTGTCGGTGATCATGCCGAGCGCGATGCATGCCTCCTTGCTGAGGAACAGCTTGTCGGAGTTGTCCGTGACATAGGTGAGTTGACGAGTTGTTACCACTTTACCGGTTCTGTCCTTTCCAGAGAGTCACAGGAGTCGAGTATTTTGATGCATCTGTTGTTGGCGGCGTGCATTCTCATCGTGACGGGGATAAAGTCGGCTTGTTTGAGGCCTATAGGGTGGATGACTTTGATGCCTGCCAGACAGCTCTGGCAGCCGGTGTCAGCCATCGCACCGAGTGTAGCAATCTTGGGCGCGGCCTTTAGCTCGAATCCGAATGCAGCGTAATCTTCATCGATGGCTGTCACTGTGAGGTTTATGAATGGCTGAGGTTTGGAGCTTGCTTAATCCATGTGTCGTAAAGGCGATGATAAAGATGATGGTGAAGGGCGATGACTCTCCTGATGCGGCGTCGGTCAGTTGTGGCAATCGAGCAGAGGGCCTCGAATACAGCACCTTCTTCGCATATTGCATGTGAATTCGCTACTATCTCGACTCTTGATGGTTTGTGCTTGCTCCTACACACTGTTTCAAAGTGGTTCTCACGATTGCAGTGGCTGCATGTGTGGCCATAGGCTGGGCAGTCTTTCTTTCGGACCCTGCCTGGGGCACTTTTGCCGTGCCCTTTCTTGCCGCAATGTGAGCACACCTCATGGTTGCCGACTGTCATCTCCTTCAGAGCGTCCTTCTTGTTCCGTCTGTAGGCGCTGTTAGCAGCCTTGACGCCCTGAGAGTCGAGGAGACGTGATGCTGAGCGCTTGCCGGATTGTTTGGCTTCGACGAACTGGAAGACCTGCTCTAATGTCATGTTCTGGTTCGTATTGCCGAGTAGGTCCAGTTGAATCTCGGGGTCCTCAATGCCGCGGGTCAGGACGTCGCGCAAGATGGCCTCCGTGTAGTTCACATCCGCATCACAGCTCGAGCATTTGGTGGTGTACTTGCATACCCCTGCCTGGCCACGGAGTCGGGCGCCGAATGAACGCACTGTTTCGTCACGGTCTTGGCGCATGTTGTGCAGCGCCACTCTAGCAACCATGGTGCTCTCTTCTCTGACTGCGAGTTTCTTTATGGCTGCGAGCACCTCATTTTCACTTCTCCCTGTCTGACTACCACCGGCTGATCGTGTGAGGTCTTTGCGAAGGGGTTCATCGCAGCACTCCAGTAGCTGCACCACTTTGTCACGACCCGTGATTTTGGTGGCATCCACATAGTCCATCCATCGCGATGTGAAGTAGAACAATTCCTCGCTCGTACCGGCTGAAGATATTGTTGGTCTCTTCACCTTCTCCACTTGGGCCGTGGCGCTGGCAGCGGACACGGAATGGACAGTGCAGTGGGCTGTGAGGAGTGCTGCTACAATGGCGTCGCTGTGTGCGGGGGGTCTCATATGCGCACCCCTCAATTGGGTATTTCACCACGGGCATGTTGACCTGTTGAGATTCACTATTGTTTTGTATAAAGTTCCATCATAAATAAGATTCCACTTTTTGTTATTACGTTTATTGACCAATATCCATAACGCTAAACAATGATGGAACTCTGAAACATACAAACAAAACAAATACATACATGAAAAATAAAGGTATCAACATGAAGACACTAATCAGTAATAATGAATATTCTCTACACATAGATCCAAAGCAATGGAAGCATTGTCCAGGCACTCAAAACCCATCTGATTTACCAACACAAGGAATTTCAGTGAAAGATCTTGCACATTCAAGTTCGTGGTGGAATGGGCCAGAGTGGCTAAAACTTGGAAGTGAAAATTGGCCTTCGAATCAGCCTATTGTAGGAGAATGCCAGGCTCAAGAAGAATGGGTGAGTGAAATGAGAAAATGCACTGTGAACAGTTGTCAAATTATGCAGCAGGACCCCATATTGAGGCTTGAGGACATTAGCAGTCTGAAAAGGTTGTTAAGAGTGACAGCACGGGTATATAGATTTACAGACATTAAGGGAGAAACAAGAAGGGAAGGAATTCTAAACAGTAAGGAGATTCAGCAAGCCAGGAAATACTGGTTGGTATATATGCAGAAGGAAAAATTTTCTGAAGAGAGAAAATTGATCACCAGCAGTCCATTTCAGGTTCTACCAACACATTCTGCTCTCAAGGGTTTGAATGTATTTTGGATCAGGATTTATTGAAAGTAGGAGGTAGACTACGGTTTTCTGGGCTCCCAGAGGAGAAAAGACATCCAATTTTTCTACCTTCTGGGGGGCACTTTGTGGAACTTTTGATCCTGGATGCGCATCATAAGTTGTTGCATGCTGGAGTTAGAGAAGTGATAATAGAGATCAGACAACGGTTTTGGATTCCCAAAATTAGACAAGTAGTCAGAGCTGGGCAGTATTTAAATACATTTGTATTTAAATACATTTGTGTATTTAGAACTGTATTTATAAATACATTGTTTTTCATGTATTTAAATATAGTATTTAAACTTTAATGAGTATTTAAATACAATGTATTTAAATACTCAAAATATAAAAATGTAAATACTTTTACTGGTTTAATACACGTTCTGTACTAGCACAGTACGACGCGTCGACAGTGTAGTACAGCATGGTTCATGTTTCAACGTGTCAGTTCAATCAGTTGTGTGCCACTCTTAGTCGAAAGCGGTTGATTTCTTTATCGTGTGCGTGTCATGGCTTCAACAAGCAAATCCGGTGAATCAAACAGTGATATATCTGCAGATAACAATTTAAAATGTATTTACAAATGTATTTAAATACAATTGATGTATTTTGTATTTAGTATCTAAATACATTCGTAAAATGTATTTAGTATTTAGTATTTAAATACATTTCTCCCATGTATTTAGTATTTAGTATTTAAATACATTCAATGTATTTATTGCCCAGCTCTGCAAGTAGTGAAAAAGGGCTTGCATAGGTGTGTGATTTGCAAGCGTTGGAGCGCAAAGCCTTATGAAAAGGTGGCTCCACTTCCAAGAGAACGGTGTGTCTATACTGCCCCATTTGATGTAGTGGGAGTAGACTTTGCAGGCCCAGTCTATGTGTATGAGCAAGGGGAATCTAACAAAGGTTATATATGTCTTTTCACATGTGCTACCACCGGAGCAATCCATTTGGAGTTGGTTAGCAACTTAAGTAGTGATGTATTTCTTTTGGCCTTTAAAAGGTTTGTGAACAGAAGGGGTTTCCCAAATAAAATCATATCGGATAATGCAAAAACCTTCAAAAGGGCTGCAAAGGAACTCCAAGAAGTTTGGTTCTTGCTAAAAGAGGAGGGATTCCAATCATACTTTTCACACCATGGGGTACAGTGGGAGTTTATTGTTGAGAGAGCACCAAAGAGCACCATGGTGGGGAGGATTTTGGGAAAGGCTAGTGAGAAGTGTAAAGTGTCCATTGAAGAAACTTTTAGCTAATGCTCATTTGAGCAAAGAAGAATTCTACACTGTTTTGTGTGAAGTAGAAGCAATGGTGAACAGCAGGCCTATCACCAAATCATTTTCTTTGTGGTAGACGATTAACATCAAGCCCCAGTTTGCCAGGAGACTTACAGCCTATCCAGAGCAGTCAAGAAGAGTTAACCAGAAGGTTCAAGTACCATGAAGAGCTACAAGATCAGTTATGGAAGAGGTGGCAGATGGAATACTTGCCAGAACTCAATTATTACCCATCAGGCAATGTGAAGGGTTCCAATGTAAATTATATCAAGGTGGGAGAAGTGGCAATGATTGGGGATGAAAGATAAAGGCAATGCTGGAAGCTTGGCATAACTGAAGAGTTGTTTGTTGGGAAAGACAATTTAGTTAGGTCTGCACTAGTAAAGACTTCAGGGGGAAAATTAAAGAGTACTATACAAAAACTCTATGCTTTAGAAATCAGCAAAAACACGGATAGTCAAGATGAAGCATTTGGGTTACAGCCTCATGGAGAAGGCTTGGCTAAACTTGCAGAAGGTAATGACAACAATGCCTCTTCGGTGGGGAGTGTTAGAAAATCTGGAAGAGGAAGAGCCATTGTTGTCCCGAGGCGATATGATGACTAAGCTGATTGATGCAGCATTGCTTGTATATATTAAGTTAAGATATATATATATATATATATATATATATATATATATTATATATATATATATATATATATATATATACAGGGCGTCCCAAAAAAATGTATACACACTTTAACAGCTGATAGCTCAATTGATGTTTCTTTCTTTCCAAGCTAAACCCATTAGAATTAATAATGGCAGTCAGACTAAGCTTTGAACAAAGGAAATTCATTCTAAAATGCTACTGAAAGTGTGAAAACGCAGTTGAAGTGCAAAGACAGTTTAGGAGGGAGTTTCAAACAGATCCACCAACGCGACTTACCATCACTCGAATTAGAGAAGTTTGAAGCCGATGGAACTGTTCAGAATGTCCACAAGAAGCGTTCCGGAAGACCACGGACATCGACAAGCCCCACAAAGCAAGAAAGAGTACTGGAAACGTATCACCAAAGTCCAAGAAAATCTGCGGCAAGCGAGTCGTGAGGTAGGAATTTCAGAATTGTCTGTCCAACGCATTTTGAAGCGCTGTCAATGGAAAAGTTACATTCCAAGATTAGTCCATGCTATTAATGAAGATGATCCGGACCGAAGAGTGGAGTATTGCGAGTGGTACTTGGCACGATGTGCATGTGGATTGGACGAAGGGGTTTCGTAGAATACCCTCCGCTTTCACCAGACCTCACACCACTAGACTTTTTTTATGGGGATACTTAAAAGACAAAGTCTACGCTATAAAACCTGCAACAGTCGCTGATTGAGAGCAGCCATTGAACGAGAATGCACACAAATACCAAACGAAATGTTTCGTGATGTTTGCGATTCCATTGCTTCGCGTTATCAGCAGTGCCTGGACCAGAACGGACGTCAGTTTGAAAACAGGCGTTGACAAAACAATTAAATAATGTCTGTAGATTCTATTACATTTTGAAAATGAAATGTATTTTAATAAACACTGCCTTTATAAGTATTTAAAGTGTGTATACATTTTTTTGGGACGCCCTGTATATATATATCGTTTGTTGAATGCGGCACTTACAGGGCGTGGTCTTATAGAGAGCTCTCTTGAAATTCAGTTCAGTTTGGTTGTTTAGATGCAAGATTGTTGCATCGTCCAATGGTGCAGGTTGTGTTGTTGTTGCAAGGTTTAGAAAGAAGACCATAAATAGCGCCCCTTTTGTTTTTTATCTTAATTTTATGCAACTGAGGCCTAAGGTAGGCCCACATCCAGTCAGCAACCCTGAGGGAGGACCTAATAGGACCTCCAAGTCCGTAAGTTTTAGTCTAGCTTAACTTGGGCTGTAGGTTGAGGTGGCCCTTCAGAGCTTGGCTGTTCAAGGGTCAGCTGGGATTCTGAACACAATAAAATAAAAAATAACAATCATATCGCTTTGGGACAACAGTGGCTCTTCCTCTTCTAGATTTTCTGACAGTCTGATATACAAATAAGATTTCGAACCGTTTTAAAATCATTAAAAGAAGATAAAGGGCAAAATACTCTATAACCTTTAAAAGAGTAGTAAAACTTATCAGCTAAATACTTTAAATCACAACAAAATTCAGTGTGCAAAAGTTTAATATCACGAGCCAAATTATAAAGTTGACAATTAAAACCAGGTTTTAAGGTAACTGATGGTGTTAGGCAAGGGGGTATATTATCACCCTATCTTTTCTGTATATATATATATATTGAACTAAAAACTGCACGTACTAGCTGTGTCATAGGAAAGGAAAAAATTATGCTGATGACCTTGTTCTTCTGTCACCCTCTCCCCATGGGTTGAGAGTACTATTAGAGATATGTGAACAATATGGTATAGAAAAGTGTCATCACCAAAATCAGGCAAAGAATTGTATTTTGAGTTTTAGATGTAATCTACTGAAACATGTATCATGTGGGTCTTTTGAAATGAATGGTCAGACAATACCTGTCAAAAGGGCCGCCGAGAGGTCGGGGAAGCCGGGATAAATCCCCTGGGCCCGGACCTCTAGGGAGCCCGGAAAGAGGGGGGATAAAATCTAAAAATATTAATAAAGCAATTGATTAAATAACAGAGACGAAATATAATTAATGAACATACATTTTATAGAGATTATCATAGTCAAACTGAAACAGATAAAATATTATCTGCGGTCTACCAATGCCCAAGATCGACTGACAGATCTGGGAACCATTGTAATTGAAAGCCAGTTAGCCCGTACTTTAAATTTCATCAGAATCATTTACCACTTTGCTAGAGAGAAGACAAAGCAAGTACACTTCTAATTATGAAAATCTTGCAGTAAACAATTGTCTTGCCTGCATGGACTGGTACTGCATTTGTAAATTGTATGGTGATAGAATGAATATAATTGATTCGACAAATAAAATGGTCATTTTCTTCTGAGTTGTTTATTCATACTGTATGTTTCGAATAGTGACTTGGACATATAAACAGTTTGCTTGTTATGTACACAAAAAACATTCATAATAAAATACTGAGTAAACAGGGCGGGGGGCCATATACCAATCCTTCCGGCGCCCGGGGCAGCTCTCGGTGGCCCTGCCTCTCAAAGACACATGCAGATACTTAGGTCATGTCACGAGATCACAAGCTGCGAGATGAACTTGATATTGAGAGACAACGTAAAAAGCTGTATGTACAGGGTAACATGCTAGTAAGGAAATTTGGTATGTGTTGAGAATCAGTTAAAACGTTTTTAGAACTTACTGTACTGCATTGTATACATCCCATCTGTGGTGGAACTATACAAAAACTGCTATGAATAAACTCTCTGTTGCTTAATATTTTTCGTATGCTATGTAGGGAACCAAAATGGTGCAGTGTCAGTTTTATGTTTACTACGCGTAAGGTACCTACCAGCCACATGTTAATCCCGAAAAATACATATAATTTCATTACTAGGTCCAAAACAGCTCTAACGTGTTATTGTCATTGTCCTGTCTTCAGATACTGTGTACCTCTCACTTATATGGCAGTCTTGGTTCAGACAACTGCTGGTTTACAATACCTTATTTTTGTAATGTAGCAAAGATTATATATGCATATTAAATTGTGTTATAATAAGATTGTATTTGTATGTTGGGTTAAATGGCTGTGATCACCTGAAGATCAGGGCCTCCAGCATTCGTTAGTTAGCCGTATAAGGCTGACTAACGAAAATATCACCCCTTAACCTAACCACTCGTCAAGGGCGTACAGTTGACCTAACGATTGGTTAGGTTAAGTCGTGATAGTTTTGTTAGTTAGCCTGGATCATCTGAAGATCAGGGCCCCCAGCCTTCTTTAGTTAGCCTTATAAGGCAGGCTAACTAACGAAGGCTGGGGGCCCTGATCTTCAGGTGATCCAATGGGTATGCTGGCCTTATTTTTGTACTTGTATGTTAGGTTAAGTGGCTATGTTGGCCTTATTTTTGTATTACGTTCAGTGTATAATACGTAAGATTGTACTTGTATGTTAGGTCAAGTGGCTATGGATTGTGAATGATCCGCAACAAAGATGTTTTGTTTCTTGTAAAGTTAATAATTTAAAAGATAGTTTCCACAAAATCATATCTGAACTCAGCTTCCCATAATTCATCAGCATTTTTATTAAACTCTTTTATTTTCATAACTTCTCTGATTTTTTCATTAAGCTACAATTATTTTTGGTATTTTTTTACAAGAGTACATTACAGGCTTTTGAGGAATTTTACCTTTGCAATCAATAGTTTAGACAATTCTAAGACATTTTTCTTCTATAACATTTCTCTCGCAAATTACATATAAGCAAGATATTACGTGTTTACTTTGTTTTAGCCGCCGATTGGTGCAATCGTGTGGTTAAAATTTTGAATTCAGTCAGTCTCGCCCAAGCTTTAGTGTCGCTCGCCAGGAAACTTGATGGTCATGGCTGAAAGGTGTGGCGGTTGTAGTGAAGACTATTGGTCGCTTATTGCTAATTTTCATAAGAATAATCCTGCAACTTTCTCCTTTCGTTCACACGGTGTATTGCCAAGTAGTGTTCAGTGTCCGAACTGTGAATTGCCGTGTTTCTATCGTGAAGACAAACATCACTGGTTTTGTGGCCGTTCGACCAGGGTAATATTCCTGATCTGTTAGGTTAGAGTAGGTTAGGTTAGGTTAGGTTATATTTTAAAACTGTTTTTCCGATTGTTTTTGATGTTTGAACGAAATTAACATTCGTTTTTATCGCAAATCACTACCTTCTGAAGTTATAGTATACAAATGATCTTTTTCAGTTAATGATGTCTCGTGTGATAATAATATACATAAAATTGTCAAATAATTAATCAAACAGTATGCCAGTATGCTAGGTTAAGTGGCTATGTTGGCCTTATTTTTGTATTAAGTTCAGTGTATAATACGTAAGATTGTACTTGTATGTTAGGTTAAGTGGCTAATGGCTATGGATTGTGAATGATCCACAATAAAGATGTTTTGTTTTAAAATACAAAAAGTAATTATAATTTAAGTTAAAAATGGGTAACTTAAAATCCAAGTTCAAACTAAATATGTGCTTTTTATCAGAAGTTTATGTTACGACTAAACTTTAAGTCCACTCTTCCATACTTAGATACCCAGATATTAACAAGATCGTAGTCAGGGGGCCAAACTCCCTATCATGCAAAATTAGGGTCGAACTTTACCCGCTCTGCTATATTTTGTTTGACCTTATTTGAAATTGGCCAGATATCTGGTGAATCAGAAAGTGCTTGTTAGCAATATGAACCAAAGCCTACTACAGTCTTATCATGCCATCCATGAGGTGTCATACAAGATGAAATCTACAACTTACTCGTACTATTTACTATATACCAAAGATTAATCATGTGGTAAGCAATGGAAAGTTATACTGCCCGGATTTCCTTTTATCTGGACGTTATTTACATTTCATTTGGAAAACATGAAGACAAAATTAGCAGCCATTTCAGACTAACATCTACCCCCATGACTACATAACGCAGACTTGTCAAAAAAATCATCAATGGGATTTGCATTTTGTATTGGTCACTTCAGAGGGCGCTGCGAGTCAATTTTTGTTTGAACGTTTATCAATGAAATGAACCCTTACATTACATTATTAAATTTTATTTGGAAAACATGAAGCCACTGGGGCCTATCGAAGTTATCCAAGTCATGAGCTATATTTTAATAATAATAATAATAAAATCTTACAAGACCTTAATCTCAAGTCAGCTAATTAACGTACAACTATTTACTACTACCAAAGTAGCGTACATAACTTAAGCTAAGAATATACACTATTTACAAACTATCGCTTTCATTCATGAAAGTGTCCAAAGTTTTCTTAAAATTAACTAACGAGCTACTGTTTACCACATCATATGGCAAATCATTCCAAAAATCTACTACTTTATGACTGAAAAAGTATTTTTGTAGATAAAGTCTACAAGTATGTTTCCTAATTTTTTATTATGCCCACGACTTATCCCATCAGCCTCTAGTGAGAAAAAGTTACGTACAATAGTCTGCAATAGTCACACTCCACCCCTGTATAGTCGTCTTCGAGACGTGGCAGAAACGCATGAGGAGGGGACGGGGTACAGGGGTAGCATCCGGTCAGAGCGAGAGGTGGATATCGTGTGTGTATGTGTAAATACTCCCACACTTTATTTTCTATCCATGAAATACTGCTCTATATACCGCTGTCACATATGCTTTCCATCAGTTTCCAATGTAACGTATAAAATAGATAATATTCTTAAAAAGAGAAAAGAGTAATATGATAAACGATTGTTATACAAAGTATGTATAGTAATATTATTGCAATCGAATATAATTTATACAGAATAGGAAAGGGAGACCTCTTACATTAGTGAAAAAAAAATCACGATTATCTCAATTATGGTATACCTAAATAAAAGAAATGGGTTAAAGTAGATTAAGAGGGAAACTACTATATGGTAGTGACGTAACTCGGACGGCTCAACCCAGACATAGCGAGATATGCCCGCCAACACATGTATGAAGTGGCAAGGAGTGGACACATGACCTGCAATGTGTGCACCTGTACGGCATTGGAGAGCTGGCAGAAATTAACGGGCGGTTTACAGCCAACCAGTGTTTAGAGATACTGGAGGAGGTGATGCTGCCAACCGTAAGAACATACGCTTTGCCCCATCCTGAGCGGATTATATTTATGCAGGTAAGTAATACGACTAAATTATTTTCATTACACAGAATATGTTTTCAAGAAAATGACTTAATTAAGGTCAAGCAGTGTATATTTTAAGGTAATATGATTGAAGGAGGACATTAGTAAATGTAATTTTAAATGTATCTTTATTTTTATTTATTTGTTCATTTATTTTTGCGTCCTCTTAAAGCAACTTCAAAAAAGTATGGATGAAATGTGAACGCTCGAGTTAATTTCTTTTTACAGGATAACTGCCCTGTTTATACTGTCAGGATCATCAGACTGGTTTCAGGAACACCGAGATGTCGAGCTGCTGAACTGGCCCACCAAGGGGTGTGACCTAAACCCCATTGAAAATGTGTGGGCAAATGTGGTTAACGCTTGGGAGCCTGGGCAGGAGCGGACATCTCGGTACCTACTGGAACACACCATGGCAGAGTGGGAACTTTTCCGCACAAACCCACAAGTTATCTACAATCATGTGACATCTACTCCAAATAGGCTAGGAGAAGTCATTAATAATAATGGAGGATGGACCAAGTACTGAGTAATTATGTATAATAATGTTATGGTTATGATGTAGTAAATATATATTTATTTACTTGAACAATTGTCAGATCCTTATAATTTGGACGTTGTTTTGTATGTTCTTAAGAAAATCTCTAAATTTACTTGATTCATGTTTATTTTTTTAATAAAAAATTGAACTGTTATCATTATCTCTCCATGGTTAGACTTTTTTCTGGATAATCATTTGTTGATGATACATGGACTTTAAACAAATATGTTATTGCCTGGAGGAAAAGTCGATACGACAACTTATCTTACACTTTAACTATAACATGGCCACATCAAAAACCTATAATTGAAAGTTTTTAAAGTATCTCACGTTTGTGAAATAACCAAAGTACTCTATTCCCTAAATTTAGGAATAATGCATGAATAAAATGCATAGTCGTCCTAGCATTAATACTAAAACTACAGTGAACAATGTATTTATTCAATCATTGGTTTACAAAAAATAAAAGTATTACTATGCCAACACCTGAGAGGGGGAAGAGGAAAGGGAGTGAGGGTGGAGGAGAAAGAGGGACTGCGTTGTTACCACATCTCGGAGAGGGCTAAACAGGGGTGGAGCGCGACTATTGCAGGGGACTGTACATCTAAATTGGCTTATGATAAGACTCTGTAGTAGGCTTTGTCTGAACTCTCTTGCGCAAACCAAACTTAAAACAGCATTTTTTTGTGATTCTACCCCATTTCAGAAAATGTGCCAAGTTCACTGCTCAAGACTTTAGGAATTTTCAAGAATATATTGTTTATTTCGTCATTTTGTCCGAGTTCAAATTTGTTAGTTCAAAATATGCAACGGTGAACAAATTACCAGAATAAGTAGATTATTAAAAAGGCAGTGGCTCCTCGACCGGCACTCCCGGTTTAGTAGCCTCACAGGCTGTTCGACCGGTACCAGTTTTGTAGTCTTTGGCTACTCAACCGGCACTGGAATATTTATTTTATAATAAAATTGCACAAAATGTATTGCAAAACGTATTTGTGCAAAAAACAGTACTCTTGAAAAAAGAGAGCTTAATCAATTAATCAAAACCTACCGGCCATTCAATAATTTTCCCTGAGGTTTCAATTAATTTTAAACAACTTTTACTTTGGTGGGGAGATAACAGGATAGTTAGTACCTGTATTCCCTTCAGAACTGTTAGGTAGGAATAAGATTAGGAAACCTTTGTGGTAGAAAAGGGAGATCTTTTCTTTTATAGCATCCCCAATTTCTTCTTTTTAATTGAATGCCCGGTTAGGTCAACTGTACGCCCTTGACAATTGGGTAGGTTAAGTCATGATATTTTCGTTAAAACTAACGAAAATATCACGACTTAAAACTAACGAAAATATCACGACTTAACCCTTTCATACCCAAATTAAGTCGAAAAGTAAAAAAAAAAAATGGGGATATAAAAATCGTTTAATTGGACCCAAAATAACTGAAAAATATTTTACAAAGTTTTATTGTTCATAATTAATAAAATACGAAATGTGTTCAATTTCACACATTGGGAACTGGAAGGTCTAAAATTGCTTCCAAGTTAACTATGAAAATTTCACACACTGGGCATTAAAGGGTTAAAACTAACGAAAATATCACGACTTAACCTAACCAATCGTCAAGGGCATACAGTTGACCTAACCGAGCATTCAATTAAAAAGAAGAACTTGGGGGGTGCTCTAAAGGAAAAGAGTGGAAAAGAGAAATGGCTAAAATACTATAATTATATTCCAGCCCTACCGTAGGCTACATTTATTTACAGTGGTGGCGAACATTTTTCTTGCTGGCGGGTCATTTTTGTTACTTTTGATTTTTGAAAAAACGAAATTGGGTCACAATAATTTATTTACTTACTATTTTTAGTGAGAAACTTGTTGGATTTTAGCTGCTAATGTTTTGATCCGAGGTTTATATTTAGTTGTCTTTAGTCTCAAACATGCCATAGGCTATTCTAAGGAAATTTTAAAAATACACACCTGTGACAAAGTACAAAAAAAACGAGTCAGGCTTTCAAAATTAGTAGTATATTCAAAATTAGAACATAACAGCCGGGATAAATCCCCTGGGCCTGGACCTCTAGGGAGCCCGGAAAGAGGGGGGATAAAATCTAAAAATATTAATAAAGCAATTGATTAAATAACAGAAAGGAAATATAATTAAAGAACATACATTTTATAGAGATTATCATAGTCAAACTGAAACAGATAAAATATTATCTGCGTTCCATCAATGCCCAAGACCGACTGACAGATCTGGGAACCATTATAATTGAAAGCCAGTAAGCCCGTACTTTAAATTTCATCAGAATCATTTACCACTTTGCTAGAGAGAAGATAAAGAAAGTACACTTCTAATTATGAAAATCTTGCAGTAAACAATTGCCTTGCCTGCATGGATGGTACTGCATTTGTAAATTGTATGGTGATAGAATTAATATAATTGATTCGAAAAATAAAATGGTCTTTTTCTTCTGAGTTGTTTATTCAAACTGTATGTTTTGAATAGTGACTTGGACATATAATCAGTTTGCTGTTATGTACACAAAAAACATTCATAATAAAATACTGAGTAAACAGGGGGGGGGGGGGGGGGGCCATACCAATCCTTCCACGGGGCCCGTGGCAGCTCTCGCTGGCCCTGCCTATACTATCGTTGAGTTTTGTGCTTTGTTGGTTCTACATCTCTTCTTACTTTGTCATTTAACCATAGCAACACCGTACTTCTTGGCTCAAAATGCGACACAATCGGCTGTTTTGAGAACATTATAAGACTTAATGAGTCTTTCCACATCTGCTGAATGCGGTTTTGCTTCAGCAATCCGACCAAGTGCAAAGATCAACACAAAATTCCAGATTTTCTAACTGCAGAAGTCTTTTCATCAGGTTTGAAGTTCCAATACTTGAAACACCGGGAGTAGCATGGGCGCAAAATGGACGAGTGCAAGAATGGTGAAATGTTGCAATGAGACAATGACCAATGTTGCAAGATGTTGCAAAAGGGGTTATGCAACAATGTGAGAGGGTATGCAGCGACAGTGTTGCAAAAGGGGGGTAAGGTTATGCAACAACTCAATGCTGCCAAGGGGGAGAGGAGAGGGAGCTTCGGGGGGAGAAGGAAGAAGGATGACCTCCCCCAAAGGGGTAGCCTTAACCTAAGAGAGGAAGAGAAAGGAGACGGAGGAGGTCTTTGGGGAGAAGGTGGGATGTCCTAACCTAAGCTTTAACCTAAGAAGGAGAGAGAGAGAGTTCTTTATTCCACTGGAGTCCGACGTATTATGAGCGTCCAGGGGCCAAGCAGATGTTATATAGAGGATCGTGAGTTGCCAAATATCACTTATTTATATATGGAGGGAGTTACCAGATACCACCATTTATTTTAATTGTTCAGGTATATCTTATTAGGGTGAGTTGCTAGACACCACCATTTAATTTTATTTACATGAGTTGCCAAATAGTGTTTTTAATTGTTCAGGTATACCTTATTAGGTTGAGTTGCCAGGTTGCGCCATGTATTTTAGCTTATTTAGACGAGTTTCCACTTATTTATTTATTTATTAAAGGCAAGACAGACTTTCTCCTTAAAGTTGTTCAGCAAAAGAACTAATTATTTAAACGTCGTTCAACTTAATATTAACAATAAAAGAAATAAACTAGACAATTGGTTTAGCAAAAGAAATCGTTCCAATAACATATTCTCTAAGAATAATATTCAATTTACCTATAATTCGCTTTCATTTATTCTAAAACTTTAGAAAGTATAATGTGTCTATTTACTTTTGGCAATCGTTTCTATACACCTATATTTTCTATAAATAAATTTCAGCGAAATGGTTCAAAAACAATGCTACTTGACATCTTGTACTTTAGAACGGCTGCCTTTAGCATATAAAAACACATGTCAGTACAGTGATTTACTCTAAAGCCAAACCGAAGAAGTCTTTTTACTTTTGTCAAACCTATGTATATAAGATACGGTTCTCATTTTTCGTACAATTTTTCATCCATCTTTATATAAATTTCTCAGATCGAAAGAATGAATATTTATACATTTATATTAAATTTCTCATATGAAAACAGGTTTAATAATATGCATTAGATATACTAAACTGTATATTAAATTTGGTAATAAACAATTTTAAATATTCTATAAAAATAATATTCATTTTATCTATAATTCGAAAGACAAGGAAGGGATACGTTATATATACGCTTAAAACTCGTAGCCAAAAGGCGAGAATGAAATGTGGGTCAAACCACATCTTGTCTGAAAACTGGTTTTCGTCTCACTTCACTTCAAATATTGTTTTGACTATTGCCATTACTACTGAAGTTAAAAACTTAATTTTAAATTATGTTATTTATTAAAGGCAAGAGAGAGAGATTTTTGTCATTTTGTCAGAGAAAGTGAGGACGGCACACACACACACACACACACACACACATTTCTCAGTGTTAAACTTCATATAAAAACCAAGCGACTTCTAAAACTTATTACATTATTATCCCTGTCCCATCCTTCATGCATTAAAAAAGTTCGACTTTATTGGTAACCTTCGATTAGTATCGCCCAAATTGTTCATTTTGACGAGGGTCAAGTTTTTCACTCCGCCTTAGACCTACAGTTTAACGTTAAAACCGAACTAAGCTGCAGCACGAGCAGGCTGAAATTACAATGTCATCGCACGGACTCGATCTCTCAACCAGCACCCCAACGTCTTAACCACTAGAATACCTAGGGCGCCCATTTATCTACCAACCCAAACAGACATTCATTTTCATGAACTAAACACAATTTAATCACACTCCTACTCGAGAATTGGCAAGTAGAAAGTCAAGCCGAATACATTAATCAAAGTTGAGGATGGAACAGTATGACCGCAAACATATATTTTGCAAATATTTGAAACCATCGTGGAATTAACACACACACACACACACACACACACACACACACACACACATATATATATATATATATATATATATATATATATATATATATATAATACAATTTCCACAAGTCAGGAATCTTGGGAAGCTGGGAATAGTATGACCGCAAAAAATAATAATGCACAAAAACATTCTGCTTGTAGAGATCTAGATTTCTTATTTTCTAATGAACTTTGTGTCATCGGATGTTACTGTGCTGTCTCTGGTAATGATCTATGTCAGGATTATGAAGAGTAGCGGCGCTAATTCTGTTTCCTGTGGTATTGAGCTGAGCGACTCTGATAAAGATATTCCTATAACGACTTGCCGCCGCTCAAATTGTCCATCTCCGTATACAAAATGGGAAAAATTGAGGATCAAATAGGACGACCGCAAATAATAATAATAATAATGCAAAATATTGTCGTGATAGAGATTTGCAAGTGCCAATACACAATGTCAGCATTAAATCTACTGAGAGAAGATAAAGACACCATTGGTCGTCCAATCAGGACGTCCAAAGCGTGGGCCCGTTATATCGGTGTTACGAATGACCAGAACTGCACAGCATACTCCAGGGAACCAGGGAATTGTACAGTGAGAGCACAATCTCCTTGTTTCCGCCTCCTAATATAACCCGATTGCTTTCTCTGTTTGTGATATTTACTTTACCTGGAACCGTAACCACTGATACATCTTCGGTATGGGATGCATTACTTATTGAGGTACTTCTTGTCCTTGTAACTCCCTATCTTTCATGTACACTTTCCACATTGTGTCCGGCAACTAATACAGAAACTCTTTCCAAAATTGTTGTGAAGAAGCTTTATGCAAAATTGTAATGAAAAAAGAACAGCTTCAGAGTTCATTCACACCATGCGTACACTTATCTCGTGTACACCGCTAGTGGAAAATAAAACGCACCAATGAAACTAGACTCATTTAAAATAACCTAAAGTATGCATATATCATCCCTCAATTTCGTACATTTTTTCTACAACGCATTCTTTCATCTCTCCTTGGACTATCTGTGATAGGAGGCCGTTTTCAGTGCCTAGATGATGTAGTGACCCGTGGTACGGGTGCTACGTAAAACTGTAGATACCCTTCGTCAAATGACCTTAGATATTGCGAAGGGAGTTAAACAGCCCACATCAATCAATCGACAGAATGCACTGACGACACAACGTCATATACATCCGGTTACAACAACCAAATATGAATTATATGACAACCAAACCTAATGGTTACTTTGATTACGACACAACTGGATTGAAGTTTGTAACCAACTACGGTTAGTGAATTAACTTTTGGATTAACCTTTTGGACTAGTGTGCAAATTATTTTTTTATGTACGTACGTATGTATGTATGTATGTATGTGCGTATATATATATATATATATATATTATATATATATATATATGTGTGTGTGTGTGTGTGTGTGTACAGCAGTTATACGAGTACATTTTATGCATAAGAGACGATTTGTGGCTGAAGATATGCTAATAATTTTTAACTAAACGTAACTATCGTACGCAATACGATATTTCTGTGACCCTTCTAAACTATTTTCTGTTCTTATTATAAATGATTTTGTCATAAATAAATTTATACAAATAAATTATATTAACATAGTGATGGTATGCATTGTACAAATTATACCATTGTTGCGAGTTATCATTTAAACTAAACATGCTTCTAAAATCGACATCGTTGAACCCGTGTAAGAACTTGAAAACCTCGATGAGTTGACCGCGCAGCCTCAGAGTTTCCAGCGAAAACAATAGGATGCTCATTTATCTACCAACCAACCAGACATTTTCGTGCATTTTCACGAACTAAACACATTTTATTCACACTCCGGCACACTATTTGAGAGAAACATGTGCCCATATTTTTCCTTTTTGCCTAGCAAACGATACTCGTCTCTAAATTCTATTAAATACTCACGCAGACCTTTAGCCACAATCTCACTACAAACCTCGTCATGATATATATTAATGTAGTGGTAAAAATACTTAAGATTCTCCATGATGACAAGATTTACATTCTCAGTCGCAGGGTACGAGTACTCGGTATGATGCAACATGACATAATTTCGCTTGTCGCACCACTCATCAACAAGACTCACTAACCATATCCGTTGCTTCTCTTCTGCACGTGTTGTTTCTTCTACTTCACGGTATATGTAAGCTTTTATAAAGTTTAGTCCTACAACATAGTTCAATACATCACTTGTACCACGAAATCCTGCAATGCTCTCGCCAGAATAGCCGTAGAGTATTTGTACCTCTTGTTCCTTCGCACGGTTCAATGTAGCCTTAAAAGCATCAAAGGATGGTAGAATAGGGTCTTTCAGTGTTCACCACATCTTCACACTTTACCGAATATCACTACATAAAAGTCGAGTACGCAATATTAAAGGTAGCCATCACTATTTTTCGTCTACGTGAGATTTCTTCAAATACACCTCTGAGATCCACGGCTTGCAGCGCTCAACTGAGCACGCAGGGGTAAAGATATGCCCAAGTAGTAGCAGGAGCCATGTGACCGATCATACAGGGAGCGGAGCTTACAACAGATAATTCAAATGAATGAATTTATTAATATCTTACCACCTGTTAATTTCTAGGAGAAAGAATAAGCGCGAGATATCCCATTATAAAAGTTACGCTAGGAGTTCCGGCGGTACTGGGGCACAATAGTACCCCGGGTAGAGTTTACGGGTTAAATTTACAAAAACTCGTAATAATTTTGATACTACGATTTCAAGGTTTTACGCACTTCTCTGTTCATAGGTAAACATAGGTGTAAGTTTTCTTCAAAACTGATATTTAGTCAGTTTAAAACTTAAGCTTACATAATGTTTAGTTAACTTTAAACTTGCTTTTTGTTATGTATTAAAACCAATTACTTATTTGAGGTTTGATAGTTCTTCCTCTTTCGAGCTCTGTTATCTGAAAGCTCTTCACTCTTTGGTCCTTAAGGTTTTCAGTCCTATTTATTAATGTTGTCTTTAAAGGATAGGACGTAGAAATGAATTCTTACTGTGATAACTTTATTCTCAAATGAAAGGAGTTAAGTTTCTTTACAGGAGTATTGAGCTGGTGAAGGAGAGAGTAGGTCTTCTCTTACGAATCCCACTTTTATAGTATTCAATTCTTGAGTGAAATCCTATCACTGCTAAATTTTACATACAAGTTGTATGTCAGTTAGGCATTTGAACGAAACGTTTTTGTAACACTGAATTCGACGATGTGTAACATTAGCGTAACTTCTCCATATATATATATATATATATAATGCTAATAGCTCTGGCTGATGAATTTATGTTAACACAAGAAATAACAGAAAACAAGAAAAAACAACTGCATAGATTTGGTGATCACAAACAACAGCAACCTAATAGATAATGTAGAGATATCCCCAACTATAATATCGGATCAAAACATTATTGAAATAACATCCAATATAAAAGCAAGAAGAAAGGAAAGAACACGAACAACAGAAAGAAGCAAATTCGAAATTTTTAATTTTCACACCAAAGGTATAAACTGGGAAGATGTTGCATCCAGCATGGAAGTAATAGATTGGAATTCCATCTTCGTGAGATCATTGTGGAAGGAACAAAGGTACAGGGATCGAATATCGTAGACATACCAATATTATCTTAAGGAAATGCCTAATTCTTAACGTAACTTAACTGAACCTAACCCAACTTACATTTTATTAGGGTGAATTTCACACTTAAACACATGAAATGAATGAATGATGCAAACCACAAGGAAAAAGAAGAAATGTTTCCAAGTCCTTTCGTGTACTCAGTACACCTCGTTGGGAATGGAGAAGGCGAGTGACGAAAATATATACATATGTACAACGGAACAGAGAAAATAAAGAGATTAGCACATGGTTAACAAGCATTGATTAAAAGCGAAAGACATTTTAACAAGATATTGTTAATTTTATACATTCTATATTCTATTCCTACTACTACTACTAATGGGAAAAAAACCTTGGTTTAACTTTACTTGTTCTAATGCTAGCAGCAACAGAGATGAGTTTTTCAGAAATTGCGTCGCCATCCATCTCCTGGCTCATATTTGCCTGGAATCGTGCAAAATCTGTTCTTCGAGTCGCCAAAATTTCCTTCATGCAATAAAATTGTGAAAATCTATACAATTCTAAGTCTTCTCGCTCTTTCTGGCATCTAGTTAAGAACCTCTCCATCAACTTTACATGTCTTCCTCTCCTCCCCTTTTCCAATCTGGCTCAGTTGCCATCTCGCTGAACTTTCGCTTCCAACTCAACCCTGAACGATTCCAGTGCTATTCCTCCGACATATTATGTCTGAAACAACCACAATCGCCTCATTGTGCTTTACTGTGTTCAAGAACAAATTTGCCTAAAGACACCTTAGCCGTGGAAAACTCTTTCGTCTTTGTCTTTCATCTGATACTATTCCTTCCTGCTGGAAGTTCGCTTTCATTCAGCATGTCCCAAAGAAGGGTGATCACTCTCAACCCTCCAACTATCTTCCATTTGCTTTGATTTCTTGCCTTTGTAATGTTTTTGATTCCATCCTTAATAGGAAAATTCTTAATCACCTCTCTTCTACAGTCTTCTTTCAGATCGTCAGTATGGGTTCTACAAGGGAAACTCTACTGGCGATCTTTTTGCATTCTCTCTAACTCTTGGTCATCCCCTTTTTGGGATTTCGGTGAAACCTTTGTTATTGCGATATACATATCAAAAGCTTTTGATAGAGTCTGGCACAAATCTTTAATTTCGAAACTGATATCCTTTGGTTCAATCCTTCTATCTGTGCCTTCCTCTCTATTTTCCTTTCTGGACGATCTCTAGATGCGGATGTAGATGGCCACTGTTTTTCTCCTAAAGCTATTAACAGTGATGTTCCTCAGATTCTGTACTGTCACCCACTCTTTAACTTTTATTGATCAATGATCTATTAAGTCGCACTCTCTGCCTATCCACTCCTATGACGATGATTCCACTCTTCACTTCTCCACCCGTTTCATAAAGCGTCCCACCCAACAGTCACTCCGTGCTTCGCGTAGATGGCAATGGTGCACCTGACCTCTGATCTTTCTGCTATCTCAGACTGGGCAGAGAAAATCATGTGACTTTCATTGCTTCAAAAACTCAGTTTCACCATTTCTAACATTCTTATTGTTTCCTTCTCTTGTGATCTTTCCTGGAAAGAACACATACCCTCTTTCTAAAACAGTTTCTAAGAGGTTAGGTGTGTTGTATCGGTTCCGCAGTTTCTTCACCCACTCAGTTGCTGTCTCTGTACAGGGGTTTTGTTCGCCCTGTATGGGTATGCTTTTCATGTGTGGGTGTCTCAACCCACACAGCCGTACTTGACCGAGTGGAATCTAAGACTTTTCATCTCACAAATTCTGCGTCTCTTACTGATAGCCTTCAGTCCCCTCCCTTCGCCACAATGTTGCATCACTCTCTCTTTACTATCGCTATTATATCAGACATTGCTCTTCTGAACACTCCATCTGCATATCTCCGCCTTTAAGGAGAGCACGCAGTACCAGACTTTCATCACATTCTCATTCCTTTTCTGTCCAACTTTTTAAAGCAAGGATTAATCAGTATTTTCAATCGTTCGTCTATTTAACCGGTCAACTCTGGAATAATCTTCCTCAGTCCACCTTTCCCTCTGTTTGTGACCTCCACTCTTTCAAACGTAGAGTGTCCAGGCATCTCAAAAAACTGGACCTTGATTTTGGGTATCTTCTTCCTCAATGGGAGGGGCTTTTTTGCGGACATCGCCAATGGCCCTTTATTCCTGTATAAAAAAAAAGTAGGCTGGAATGGAGGACGTTTGTTAGAGGTATGTAAATTCAGGACTATCTCCTTTATTTTGACAAAGCCTGGAAGCACCACCACGCATGGCTTATGAAGGAAATTTTGGCGCATCGAAGAACAAATTTTGCACGATTCCAGGCACAAATATGAGCCAGGAGATGGATGGCGACGGCAATTTCTGAAAAACTCATCTCTGTTGATGCTAGCATTAGAACAAGTAAAGTTAAACCAAAGTTTTTTCCCATTAGTAGTAGTAGAATAGAATATAGAATGTATAAAATTAACAATATTTGTTAAAATGTCTCGCTTTTAATCAATGCTTGTTAACCATGTGCTAATCTCTTTATTTCTCTGTTCCGTTGTACATATGTATATATTTTCGTCACTCGCCTTCTCCATTCCCAACGAGGTGTACTGCTGAGTACACGAAAGGACTTGGAAACATTTCTTCTTTTCCTTGTGATTTGCATCATTCATTCATTTCATGTGTTTAAGTGTGAAATTCACCCTAAAGAAATGTAAGTTGGGTTAGGTACAGTTAAGTTACGTTAAGAATTAGGCATTTCCTTAAGATAATATTGGTATGTCTACGATATTCGATCCCAGTACCTTTGTTCCTTCCACAATGATCTCACGAAGATGGAATTCCAATCTATTACTTCCATGCTGGATGCAACATCTTCCCAGTTTATACCTTTGGTATGAAAATTAAAAATTTCGAATTTGCTTCTTTCTGTTGTTCGTGTTCTTTCCTTTCTTCTTGCTTTTATATTGGTTGTTATTTCAATAATGTTTTGATCCGATATTATAGTTAGGGATATTTCTACATTATCTATTAATTTGTGTATCTATTAGATTGCTGTTGTTTGTGATCACCAAATATATGCTGTTGTTTTTCTTGTGTTTTCTGTTATTTCTTGTGTTAACATAAATTCATCAGCCAGAGCTATTAGCATTTTATTTCCAGGGTGTCCCTTAAGTCCGGCATCATAGGAGAAATTCATATTTTTCTATTTCTACAAACCATAATTCATATTTTTCTCTTTCTACAGGCCATAATGTCTGTGAGCAAGGAAGAACGAATCCAATAATTCTACTCATAGGAAATCGGAGTCAAAGAGAGGCCGCTGCTGAATTTAACAGACTGCATCCAGACCGCGAGCCAATAACACAGAGTTGTGTTAGCAGACTTGTTGCGAAGTTTAAGGAAACAGGATCCATAGAAGATAAACCACGCAGTGGACCTTCAAGGAGGTCCACTGACGATGATACAACGACTGCTATCCTGGCTCATTTTAACAGAAGTCCCAATAAGTCTCTTCGGCGATTGTCCGCCAAGAAAGGAGTGTCGAAAAGTAGCATCCATCGCATTCTTCAGGCTCACAAATGGCATCCATATAAACTTCAGATCCTACAGAAATTAAGCGAAGATGATCCCGACCGGCGGATGGAATTTTGTGAATGGGCTACGGGACAATATGCTCGGGATGCCAATTTCCCGTCCACCATTCTGTTCAGTGACGAGCTGTTTTTAATGGAAATGGTGAGGTAAATCGACAGAACACCCTACTGGTCTCAAAACAACCCTCACTGGTATACCTTCTCAAAGGAACAAGGTGCATCTTGGGTGATGGTATGGTGTGGCATTTCGAAGGATCGCATCATAGACCCCCTCTTTTTTGATAACATGTCACTGGAGGCACCTACCTACGTATGCTCAAGGAAGAAGCATTTCCCAGTGTCTTGAACGAAGAAGGAAATTTCCCAACATGGTTCCAGCAAGACGGCGCTCCTGCACATTACAGCACCCAAGTAAGGGAATACCTGTACCAACAATTCCCTGGTCATTGGATAGGACGTCGAGGGCCTGTGGAATGGCCAGCTAGAAGCCCGGATCTCACGCCACTAGATTTTTTATCTCTGGGGCCACTTGAAAGCGCTGGTATATGCAGAGAAAATTAGGAGTGTTGAACATTTGCGGCAGCGCATTATTGGGGCATGTAACACCATTACTCCTGACATCATTCACCGTGTGCTTGCTGACTGGGTATCACGTCTGAATTTGTGTATTGAAAACAATGGTGGACATATTGAGCACGTTCTGAAAATAAAAGCTTTTGTTTTGCCTTTTTTTATTATTTTTCCTATGATGGCGGACTTATGGGACACCCTGTATATATCAATCTGGAGAAGTTACGCTAATGTTACACATCGAATTCAGTGTTACAAAAACGTTTCGTTGAAATGCCTAACTGACATACAACTTGTATGTAAAATTTAGCAGTGATAGGATTTCACTCAAGAATTGAATACTATAAAAGTGGGATTCGTAAGAGAAGATCTACTCTCTCCTTCACCAGCTCAATACTCCTGTAAAGAAACTTAACTCCTTTCATTTGAGAATAAAGTTATCACAGTAAGAATTCATTTCTACGTCCTATCCTTTAAAGACAACATTAATAAATAGGACTGAAAACCTTAAGGATCAAAAAGTGAAGAGCTTTCAGATAACAGAGCTCGAAAGAGGAAGAACTATCGAACCTCAAATAAGTAATTGGTTTTAATACATAACAAAAAGCAAGTTTAAAGTTAACTAAACATTATGTAAGCCTAAGTTTTAAACTGACTTAATATCAGTTTTAAAGAAAACTTACGCTTATGTTTAACTATGAACAGAGAAGTGCGTAAAACCTTGAAATCGTAGTATCAAAATTATTACGAGATTTTTGTAAGTTTAACCGTTAGACTCTACCCGGGGTACTATTGTGCCCCAGTACCGCCGGAATTCCTAGCGTAACTTTTATAATGGGATATCTCGCGCTTATTCTTTCTCCTAGAAATTAACAGGTGGTAAGATATTAATAAATTCATTCATTTTAATTATTTGTCCTAAGCTCCGCCCCCTGTATGATCGGTCACATGACTCCTGCTACCACCTGGGCATATCTCTACCTCTGCGTGCTCAGTTGAGCGCTGCAAGTCGTGGATCTCAGACGTGTATTTGAAGAAATCTCACGTAGACGAAAAATAGTGATGGCTACCTTTAATATTGCGTACTCGAGTTTCATGAAGTGATATTCGGTAAAGTGTGAAGATGTGGTGAACACTGAAAGACACTATTCTAGCATCCTTTGATGCTTTTAAGGCTACATTGAACCGTGCGAAGGAACAAGAAGTGTCGTGATTCCCCTTCCCTCATTTGTATAATTATTTACTTTACTCTTTTTCTTCCATTTATCTTTACATTCTCTTTACTCGTTTTCACAATTCTTTATAAACGCATGGTAGCGCGCCGAGTTGGATGGAAAACCGTTATCATTTTAAGCAATGCAAGGGAGACCGGGGATTAATCATACTCTTATTTACACTTTTTACTACTTTATTATGGCCGAAACAGACTTAGTTAAACGGAGTAATGCGAGGGGGTGAATTTAATTATAATACTTAAGTCGAGAGAGACACAAAGAATAGCTTAAATTCACAATTACATTCTAACACAAACAGTCACCTTTTTAAACGTAAGGCTGGCCGGTGACTGAATTTTGGATATTTTTCTCTCTCGTTTCAGCCGAGAGAGTGTTGCCAACTATGCATTTTATAATTTCAGTCAACAAACCATTAGTTATCTTAATTACATTTGTAAAACATCATTATACTCTTTATTAATTTCTTATAACCAATCTTTTAATTAAATACAATTTTAATGTAGACCACCATAATTTATCGTAATTATATTTATTAAATATTATTATATTCTTTTAATTTGACGTTACTACAGAGGTACAAATACTCTACGGCTATTCTGGCGACAGCATTGCAGGATTTCGTGGTACAAGTGATGTATTGAACTATGTTGTAGGACTAAACTTTATAAAAGCTTACATATACTGTGAAGTAGAAGAAACAACACGTGCAGAAGAGAAGCAACGGATATGGTTAGTGAGTCTTGTTGATGAGTGGTACGACAAGCGAAATTATGTCATGTTGCATCATACCGAGTACTCGTACCCTGCGACTGAGAATGTAAATCTTGTCATCATGGAGAATCTTAAGTATTTTTACCACTACATTAATATATATCATGACGAGGTTTGTAGTGAGATTGTGGCTAAAGGTCTGTGTGAGTATTTAATAGAATTTAGAGAAGAGTATCGTTTGCTAGGCAAAAAGGAAAACTATGGGCACATGTTTCTCTCAAATAGTGTGCCGGAGTGTGAATAAAATGTGTTTAGTTCGTGACAATGCACGAAAATGTCTGTTTGGTTGGTAGATAAATGAGCATCCTATTGTTTTCGCTGGAAACTCTGAGGCTGCGCGGTCAACTCATCGAGATTTTCAAGTTCTTACACGGGTTCAACGAAGTCGATTTTAGAAGCATGTTTACTTTAAATGATAACTGGCAACAATGGTATAATTTGTAAATGCATACCATCACTATGTTAATATAATTTATTTGTATAAATTTATTTATGACAAAATCATTTATATATAAGAAGAAAATAGTTTAGAAGGGTCACAGAAATATCATATTGCGTACGATAGTTACGTTTTAGTTAAAAATATTAGCATTTCTTCAGCCACAAATCTATCTCTTATGCATAAATGTACTCGTATAACTGCTGCACACACACACACACACACCTAATATATATATATATATATAGATATCTATATATATATATATACGTACATACATACATACATACGTACATACATACATGCATACATACATACGTACGTACAGAAAATAAATTTGCACAACTAGTCCAAAAGGTTAATCCAAAAGTTAATTCACTAACCGTGGTTGGGTTACAAACTTCAATCCAGTTATGTCGTAATCAAAGTAACCATTAGGTTTGGTTGTCAAATAATTCATATTTGGTTGTTGTAACCAGATGTATACGACGTTGCGTCGTCATGATTCTGTCGATTGATTGATGTGGGCTGTTTAACTCCCTTCGCAATATCTAAGGTCATTTGACGAAGGGTATCTACAGTTTTACGTAGCACCCGTACCACGAGTCACTACATCATCTGGGTGCAGAGAACGGCCTCCCATCACCAGAGTCCAAGGAGAGATGAAAGAATGCGTTGTGGAAAAAAATTTACGAATTCAAGGATGATATATACTACTTTAGGTTATTTTAAATGAGTCTAGAGTTTCATTGGTGCGTTTTATTTCCACTAGCGATGTACACGAGATAAGTGTACCCATGGTGTGAATGAACTCTGAAGCTGTTCTTTTTCATTACAATTTTGCATAAAGCTTCCTTCACAACATTTTGGAAAGAGTTTCTGTATTAGTTGCCGGACACAATGTGGAAAGTGTACATGAAAGATAGGGAGTTACAAGGACAAGAAGTCTCAAGAAATCTCTATCACGACAATATTTTGCATTATTATTATTATTTGCGGTCATACTATTTTGATCCTCAATTTTCCCATTTTCGATACGGATGGACAATTTGAGCGGCGGCAGTCGTTATAGGAATATCTTCATCAGAGCCGCTCAACTCAATACCACAGAACAGAATTAGCGCCGCTACTCTTCATAATCCTGACATAGATCATTACAGAGACAGCACAGTAACATCCGATGACACAAAGATCATTAGAAAATAGAAATCTAGAAGACCTCTACAAGCAGAATGTTTTTGTGCATTATTATTTTTGCGGTCATAACATTCCCAGCTTTCCCAAGATTCCTGACTCGTGGAATTGTTTATATATATATATATATATATATATATATATATATATATATATGTGTGTGTGTGTGTGTGTTAATTGCCACGATGGTTTCAAATATTTGCAAAATATATGTTTGCGGTCATACTATTCCATCCTCAACTTTGATTAATGTATTCGGCTTGACTTTCTACTTGCCAATTCTCGAGTAGGAGTGTGATTAAAATTTGTTTAGTTCATGAAAATGAATGTCTGTTTGGGTTGATAGATAAATGGGCACCCCAGGTATCCTAGTGGTTAAGACGCTGGGGTGCTGGTTGAGAGATCGAGTCCGTGCGATGACATTGTAATTTCAGGCTGCTCGTGCTGCAGCTTAGTTCGGTTTTAACGTTAAACTGTAGGTCTAAGGCGGAGTGAAAAGCTTGATCCTCGTCAAAATGAACAATTTAGGGGATACTAATCGAAGGTTACCAATAAAGTCGAACTTTTTTAATGCATGAAGGATGGGACAGGGATAATAATGTAATAAGTTTTAGGAGAAGTCGCTTGGTTTTTATATGAAGTTTAACACTGAGAAATTGTGTGTGTGTGTGTGTGTGTGTGTGTGTGTGCCGTCCTCACTTTCTCTGACAAAATGACAAAAATCTCTCTCTCTTGCCTTTAATAAATAATATAATTTAAAATTAAGTGTTTAACTTCAGTAGTAATGGCAATAGTCAAAACAATATTTGAAGTGAAGTGAAACGAAAACCAGTTTTCAGACAAGATGGGGTTTGACCCACATTCTATTCTCGCCTTTTGGCTAACTTCGAGTTTTAAGCGTATATATATAACGTATCTCTTCCTTGTCTTTCGAATTATAGGTAAAATTAATGTTATTTTTATAGAATATTTAAAATTGTTTATTATCAAATTTAATATACAGTTTAGTATATCTAATGCATATTATTAAACTTGTTTTCATATGGGAAATTTAATATAAATGTGAAAATATTCTTCCGATCTGAGAAATTTATATAAAGATGGATGAAAAATTGTACGAAAAATGAGAACCGTATCTTTATATACATAGGTTTGACAAAGTAAATAGACTTTTTCGTTTGGCGTTAGAGTAAATCACTGTACTGACATGTGCTTTTATATGCTAAAGGCAGCCGTTCTAAAGTACAAGATGTCAAGTAGCATTGTTTTTGAACCATTTTCCTGAAAATTTTCGCTGAAATTTATTTATAAAAAATATAAATGTATAGAAACGATTGCCAAAAGTAAATGGTGGTATCTGGTAACCCCCTCCATATATAAATAATAATATCTGGCAACTCACGATCCTCTATATAACACCTGCTTGGCCCCTGGACGCTCATAATGCGTCGGACTCCGGTGGAATAAAGAACTCTCTCTCTCCTTCTTAAGTTAAGATTTAGGTTAGGTTTCCCTTTAGGGGTGAGGACATCCCACCTTCTCCCCTAAATACCTCCTCCCTCTCCTTTCTCTTCCTCTCTTAGGTTAAGGCTACCCCTTTGGGGGGAGATCATCCTCCCTTCTCCCCACGAAGCTCCCTCCCCTCTCCCCCTTGGCAGCATTGAGTTGTTGCATAACCCCCTCCCCTTCATTGCATAACCCCTTTGCAACATCTTGCAACATTGATCATTATCTCATTGCAACATTCGTGCACTCGTCCATTTTGCGCCCATACTACTAACGGGTAATGCACAGGCATCTCTGTACTGTAGTGCAAATGTTGCTAAGTCAACATCCGGAATAATAAAAGCATGGCATTCATTCAATTGGAAGTCAGTCATTGAGGAAACTAAACTTCTCAAGGGGCTCAACAACTTTAAACGATCAGAATCAAAAGCATATCTTTTAAGAAGTTTATCAAGGATTCAATAATTTCATATTGTACAGCTTTGAAATCGTGTGTTGCTGTTGTAACTAATTGATGGCTCATTCTGCTCTTTTCATCAGTCAGCTTGATGCCAAAGAATGTCAAATTGTCCTCATCTAAATTTTCTTCAGAAGAACTTTCCCATCCACCAAGAAGCGATTGACTCTTCAATGCATCTAGATTGTCTAGGAGATTCTGTACTTTGTTATCCCAATCAAAATAAGTGCATTTATTGTCTTGCAGGGACTTTTGAAAAACAATGCGCTTCGTATCATTACAGGATGCATTCAAACAGCACCAATAGAATACCTCCACACAGAAACAAAAATACTGAAAGTTAGGGAACATTTAAACATGAGGGGAACACAATTCATGGCAGCAGCGACAACTAACCCACAACACCCTTGCCACTACATGTACAATCACGCACCGAGACATTATAACCAAATACTCCATTCCATACCACGCCCCACAGATATCACACAGTACAGAAAATACATACACACACACCTAACCCACAAAGCACTGACACGACTCGGTCCGGATACGGTCGTAGGTGCGAAGCCGCCACCCATTAACAGGTCAGAGATCAGCCTGAGCAGATCGGATCGAGTTGTCCACATCGGAATCGTGCTAAGTTATCACCCCAACTTATAGACATATAAACACAGACTAGACAACTCCACAGACGACACCTGCCACCTGTGCCAGGACACACCACAAACAATTGAACACATTATGACAGACTGTACCGCTCTAGCACAACAACGAACACAACACAATATAGTGCGCTGAACTTCTGGTCCACTCCGGAGAGGGCGATCGATTACCTGCGTGCCGCCGCGCCGGCTTGCTCGATCAGGGTGGGCTGATCGGCTAAACAACAACAACAATTTTTTCAGATCAGTAAGATTCTTCAGATGACCCTGAGCAGAAGCATCTTCCGACTGCTCTAAATATGCTACGATTGCTCTGTGTGATGATAGAATACTGCTGAAAAGATTGTAAGAGAATTCTGGCCAACGAACTTCAAAATATTTCGGAATATGATGTATTGTTAAATTCTTTTCTTTTCCAACCTTTTCCAGTTCTTTGGTGCGAAGTGCTGATGTATGAAAAAATGTTGAGAGTCCACTGCCATATTAACATATTCGCTTGACCTTGACCTCAACAAGTTGTCATATATACACACACCAGGCCAGTCAGACAGCAGTAAATCGATAGCGACTCACGAGATTCAACACCTGTAAGTACAAAATAAGTGTATATATATATATATATATATATATGTATATATATATATATATATATATATATATATGTCGCGCGTGTGCGCAGGTCACTGCCCGCTGGCGACTTTTAGGATGAATGCACTTTGGACAATCCAACGAAGGTGGTCCTTGTTGGTTAAGCTCGGCCTTAGCCGTAGAGCATGCGAGTAACAATAAACAGTTTCTACCAAGTTTTTTCGAAGAGGTGAATGGAAACACTTCAGTTCTAAATTGGATTCTTCTTTCACTTATATAATTTATATTACACAAAATATATACAGAACGAGGCACTGATAGTCAGGAATTGCAACAGCAGCTCCTCGGGCAAAAGCTATGGCAGGAATTTTTAACAGGTCAACTGGTGACGAAGATAGGAATTTAAAGGGGAGGAGGTTCGACCTCCTTGGTCTAAGGGGTAAGGCAGGAATCTACAGGGGGTAGAGGTTCGACCCCTTTTGACAATGGTTAAGGCAGGAATTTTAAGCGAGGAGGCTTGTCCACCTCGAGTAAGGGTTACGGCAGGAATTTAAAGGGAGAGAGGTGCAACTCTTGTAATAATGGCTCAGGCAGGAATAATTTAATTTACAATACAAGAAATAAATAAGTCTAAATTTTGGGGGAGTGCAATTGAAGGTTAAGCTCCCACTTTAACTGGAGAGCTAACGAATTCTGACGTTAAGCATAATTTAAGCATACAACGAAATTTAGAAAGATAAAAAAAATTAATAAAACAATACTAATTTTTGTAAAGTATACATTTTTGGATGGCGACATAATGTCGGGGTGCCGACATGCACCTGAGTACATTAAGTACATTAATTACATCATATTAAACTATTACAGTTAATTACAATTTTAGCAAATTGTTAATTGACATATCTGATACTGAAGTAATCTAAATAGGTGATACAATTTATATAATGAAGGAGAGTTCTCCGTTGTTCTATAATTTAAAGGGGATTAACAACAATGTTATATATTTATAGTTAACAATAATTACGCCAAATTATTTCAAATATTATTAGAACATGGTTGGTTATCAGAGTTTGAAACTCTAATTAGCCAGCGATGAGGAAAGCGGAGGAAAAATACGGTGTACTTTCCATTGAAAGTACACGAACATTTATAATAACGTAACACATAAGTAATATATCATAGAATTTGAATGACAATTAGGTAGAAATAGCAAGTACAAATAATGAGAACGTGATAACTATGTGACGTAAGCAGATAACGAACCAGTGGCCTGGCATGGAAACAATACAGTATAGTATAATAACATAACATAACAGCTTAACATTATAAATTGGTAGCAGAAGCAAGAGAGAAGATTTCGAATTCAGACGCCTGCTTTTGGCGACGTCATCGGAATTCGAACACTCAGGTCACGTTAACAAGTATCTTGCGAGAGATTACATAATTAAAAGAAAAAGTAAAAAGAATACATGTGGACGTATTCACATGTACGTAACTATGTACGTAATCCTGATCATCCAGGGACATGTATGAATGCACAAAGTATTGTACACATATCGGTTGTCACACAATAGGTTGTGTGCGTAATATAGACACGAGTAAGCATGACTGATAGGTTGATAGGCATAAGTAGACAATAGGTAGCTGAATAAATAATTAATACAAATTAGTAAAGAGAGTGGTCAAGAAAGGACATGGACGTATGAATGAATATGGTCGAATAATATTTATACTGCATAACACCAGACAGGACACAACATATAAATAATGACTTATAGAGAATAAAGTTTTTATTATTATTATTAAGGAATTTACCATACACTGAATATGAAAGATATCCACATACTAAACACGTGATTCAGTATTCAAGGTATGGAAAACGTGAAGGGAATTAAGTTAATTTATGACGTCATAGTTATTTACTTCGTACATACAGTATAAGTCATTATTGGGAGAAATTAGAGGAGACGAATTAGAGAGACAGTAATGAAGGTTTACAGCCATGGTACAAGAGTGAGTGAAACTATTAATTAAATATATATACTTATACGAGTATACAGTAAATATTAAGGAATTGGGTACATTTGAGGAAGAGTTTAGTAAATGAATGAAGAGGTAAAAATAAAATCATGCCATATTCAATGTGCATGCATAATCTACTAAAATTTAGGGATGAGGGTTAGATGCAAGACAACAATAATTAATTATAATAAATTCTATAACAAATGGAAAATGGAGACATGGGTAATATTCTGATGGAAATGTTAAACGATCTAAACCGTCGATTGGCTTTGTACTTTAAAGGAATGAAATTAAGGGACATTCGCTTCTCACAGCGAACTTCTAATGGCACAAACATGGATATGGTTCAACCATAGAAATGGTAGGTCGCATGGTTGTGATATATATATATATATATATATATATATATATATATATATATATATATATTTATATATCGGGTTGGCAAAAAAAGGGAGACCTCGAACTTTGGCTGTAAAATCCAAAGTTATGGTCAGATTTCAATACCGTATGTTTTTCACACCCTACAACGAAGTAAATTTCCTATACGGTGAGTGGATTTCAAAGAAAACAAATGAAAATTACAGATTTATTGAACATTTCTTTATGCCACTGGAAATTCTCCATTTACACTACTACTGCATTGTATAGATTTGTATATATAGATTTATTATTGTATTCTTGCTAGTTAATATACCTAGAAGTATTCCTAATTACAATAAATACAAGTACCTAAGCCTATTTTCTGATATCTATAAATGGTAGAATGAAAAGTTGCAAGGTATTCTACTAAAATTGGATTGGATGCACCAAAATTAAAACACAATGCAATTAACTTTATATAATATAGTATATAATACTATAATATAATATAATACTATATAGCAGTTTGCAAAACCAAAAAAATATTTACCACTTCATGTGGGAAATGATGAGAAATTTAGAAAATTAAGATGAATTTTATATATATAATATATATATATATATATATATATATATATATATTATAAACATGCTATATTCTTTCTCACTCTTTGTGGGACGTCCAAATAATCTAAGCTTGCACACCTGTACATTTGGACACATTTATTACTTTAGCAATTTGATAAATTAGCCTATTATTTTATCTTTCCTATACATAGCTAATTCAATTTCAGTACCCATGGTATTCTTCACTCAAGATAAGTAAAGAATGTTGATATAAAAACATATCCAACCATAAAGCATTTGTCTAAGTTCTATAAAATCACAGCAGAAAAGACATACAAATGTGTAAATTGTATATGTTAATAATGTTAGTAGTATGATGGCAAAAGGTATGAGGAAGTTGGGGTGCTCTGAAATCCTGCCGCACCCTGAAGGCCTTCGCCTTCGTTCTGAGGGGACCCCTTAAGTTCCTCACTCCATTTATGGGGTCTCACCGTCCTTAATTAATGAAGGGCATTTGCCCCTTGCGGGGCCCCCCTCCTCCTTGGGAAAAAAAGATCTCGTCTTCACCTTCCTAGAAAAAAAAGAAAGAAAAAGAAATCCTCGCCTTCCTCCTTGCAAAAAAGAAGAAAAAAAAAGGATTCGTCTTCACCTTTCTTTAAAAAAAAAAAATCATCCTCGCCTTCCTTCACGAGGGAAAAAAAAAAATTCCACCTTCTTGGTCTTCCATGAGACGGACAAAATCAAACAAGCAAAAACAGACAAAACCAACAAACAAATACAGACAATGACAGAGTTTGACACTTGATTTTCAACTTATACCCTTAAACATTAGAAATGAAAACTTAAAATATCTAAAAAAAAGAGTTTAATAGACATGACGAGTGCGAACATCACAAGAAACAAAATCAGGTTAAACATACTTTAATTCAAAAGCAGATTCTTTGTTTAATATTTGTATTATGAAAAATAAAATGAAGGTTTATTATTTTAATTTAAATATATTAATTTCTCTCTTTTTTAAGGGAAACTGGCATATTTTCAACCGCTCTGAATCAAATACAAAAACTTTTTATACATTCATAATATATACTTATTTGTTTATTTACTTTTAAATATATAGTTTTCTGTTGTTTACATCGCTATATATCAACACATTCACATGACAACTTCTGGTTTCTGAACTATTAATTTTACTGTACATCAAATATCGTTATAAAATTGCGAGTGCTAAAAGAACATCAAGCTGCGTAATGCGGCTTTAAAACTAAAACATCAAAGCTGTTTTCCTCCTTTAAACATCCACTTAAATATTATTACTAATATTGATTTATTGTTATTATTACATATAAGCACACCGGACAAAAAATTAGTCACCCCTAATAGCACCGATAGTAGGAAGTTCAAGGTCACACAGAGGACGCTGATGTAGCATTGGTAAGTGACAAGTAGCGGTGACGTAGCACACAGGATCAGATCTGTTTCGTGAGGTGGTGAAGAACAAAGTGTGTGTTGGATATAGTCTGCAAAATGGGTCGTGAGGCAGACGTTACTCAGTGGCAAAAAGGAGCCATCGTGTTTGGCAGAGCCCACGGACACAAAATGTCTGAAGTAGCCCAATTTGTTGGTGTGTCAACGCGTACTGTCCAGCGAGTTTACAAAGAGTGGTGTAGTTCGCAATCAACTGACAATCGACGGCATAACTGTGGCCGGAAAACAATTCTCGACAATAGGGGCCGCCGCCATGTTTCTCGTCTAGTATCTGCAAATCGTTTTCAAACCAGAGAACAATTGCTCCAAGAAACCAATGAGGTTCTCCAACGACCAATTTCCGAACGGACATTGCGACGAGAACTGCATGCGATGGACATCTGGAGCAGGGTACCACGAAAGAGGCCGCTGTTAACAGCAAGTCACAAATTGGCACGTTATAAATGGGCTCAGAGGCACAAAAACTGGACTGCGGCAGATTGGAAACGTGTAATTTGGTCCGATGAGTCCCGTTTTGTTTGTTCTCCAATGATGGGAGGCGACGAGTACATCGCAGGTCCAATGAAGCCTTTAATCCTGAATGCGTCGAAGGTGTTGTTCAGGCTGGAAACAGAAAGTGAAGCGCAGGAATAGACACCCACGGACTCTGGCGGAACTTCGGGACCGGCTGATGAACGAGTGGCAGCAAATCGATGTTCAGTACATGCACAACCTCGTAGAGTCTCTGCCTCGCCGGATTCGTGCGGTTATCAAGGCCAGAGGCGCCGTCACACGATATTAGGTACATTCTCAGAGGGGTGACTAATTTTTTGTCCGGTGTGCTTATATGTACACGTGTTAAGGGTGTTAGCGCTTATTCATATTAATTTAATTATCATTTCTCTAATTTATTGACTGTTCACAATTCCTCATAATTCTCATAATAAACGTATTTGTTTTCACTTTTCTTTCACACCAGTCAGTCACACAGAATGTACATGCTTATTGTTTTTGTCACTAGTTGTACCAAACATGTCTTTACAAACTGAAGCGCACCGTTATACAACGTTTAAAATGTTATAATTTAATATTTTATGATATCAGATCTCGTATAAAAAACAACATTTTCTGTACAAATGGCTACAAAAATACTTTCAATCCTAATATATGTACGTATAGTATGCAACATACGCTTTTCGAACTGTATTGAAAACGTAAAGCTGAAAGTTGTATCATCACGCGATCTTCGATTCTGCAATGACGTAAGTGAGCCTAAACATTTAATTTAAAATTATTTAACAGATCATTCGAGGGAACTGTACATCGATCTCATTATAACTTCTGGCTCATAATAACCCGCCATGCATATTTACACCAGTCGAATTTAAATAAATAAATAAATATAAAGAGTTTGTATGTGGCATTCCAACAGAAGACAGGAAGTGTCTGGACCCTGTTTCTCCCATCACTGTCTTCCTCACCTGGCCTTTTTACGTCTCGTCTACCCTGTGAGCAGTCCAGCATACTCTCAAACACGCGCTTCTCACTATATTCCTCACTACACACGCATGCATCTTACACACTACACAGTCTTTTAAAAAATGGTGTAATTCCAGTAGTCTCAAAGATTCGCGATGACCCTCCTTCATGACTGCATCGTATATATTACCAAGCAAGTCTCTCTACAGTTTACAGGTTTCCTCATTGTCTAAAATTTATAAAGTTCTCTCTTATTGCTTTCCTTATTGTAATGGGCATCACAACCGATTTTTAAATAGTATTTAAGTATTATGTTGAGCAACATAGCAAGATAACCCCGCCACAGCCTAATTTCTTAGCATAATCATGAAACATGAAAAAAGGTTATATAAATATATATATATATATATATATATATATATATATATATGTATATATATATATATATATATACGGCAAAAGTAGTTTGAAGGTTTATCCATCTCACGACTGACTATAATTATACACTTTAGAGGAGCTTGCAAATTGCATATATTTAGACAAAAAGTATTAGGTCTTACGCTGATTTCATGTCAATATCAGCATGCTTCACGGCCCTTTTAGTCATTGTGACCTTAGATCGTACCAGAACTATGGTCTTGACAAAGCACAATGTGTTAAATTTAAATATTGATTTATTGTTATTCTTACATATATATGTACACGTGTTAACAGTATTTAAATTAAATATATTGATTTCAATTCCCTTTGTAATAAAAGCACCTGGGAACTCTACCCAATCTTGCTATATATTTCTCTCAGTAATTGTTTTCAGACTAGTGGTTAAGTTTAACTTTCTTTTAACGACTATTAGTTGCTACTAATCTTGTTATTATTATTATTATCATATATATATATATATATATATATATATATATAAAATACAATATCCAAATAAGTAGGTTCGGGTAAAAAACTTTCTTAATAGACGCAATTAAAGAAAACGGGATGTCGAGTTTGTGGGAGTTGGCATTTTTAAATTGATTCAGTTGGTAATAGGTACTGAAAGTTGAGAGATTTTTCATCACGAACCTTTCTAGTTGCAATCTTAGTTAGCGCCTATTCACATTACTTTAATTATCATTTCTCTAATTTATCGACTGTTCACAATTCCTCATAATTCTCATAAAAAACGTATTTGTTTTCACTTTTCTTTCACACCAATCAGTCACAGTATTTACATCAATCACACAGAATGTACATGCTTATTGTTTTTGTCACTAGCTGTACCAAACATGTCTTTACAAACTGAAGCGCACCGTTATACAACGTTTAAAATGTTATAATTTAATATTTTATGATATCAAATCTCGTATAAAAAACAACATTTTCTGTACAAATGGCCACAAAAATACTTTCAATCCTAATATATGTACGTATAGTATGCAACATACGCTTTTCGAACTGTATTGAAAACGTAAAACTGAAAGTTGTATCATCACGCGATCTTCGATTCTGCAATGACGTAAGTGAGCCTTAACATTTAATTTAAAATTATTTAACAGATCATTCGAGGGAACTGTACATCGATCTCATTATAACTTCTGGCTCATAATAACCCGCCATGCATATTTACACGAGTCGAATTTAAATAAATAAATAAATAAATAAATAAATATATATATATATATATATATATATATATATGATTTAAATGTCTTTTAGTTTTAACCTATATATGACCACATACAGTGGTCACACTTGTATTGATAAACTATGGATGACTTAAGAAATTAGGAATAACATCCTTGTATTTAAATAAATGGTAAAATCGATTTAGATGGGGTGAATATAATTTTATACTTAGTTGTGGGTAGAATTCCTTGAGCAATTTTATGTATTAATATATATATATATATATATATATATATTATATATATATATATATATATATATATATATATATATATATATATATACACACAAATATTAATATAATATCAGCATGCTTCAGTGCCCTCTCAGTCGTTGTGACCTTAGATCGTACCAGAACTATGGTCTTGACAGAGCACAATGTGTTAAATTTACCAAACAAGGATAACCTATGTTCAGGACTCTGGACATTTCCATAGTCAACATCACCTAAACCTATTTGATCGTACCTTTCTTTATGTACATGCAATAGCATCAATTGGTTAAGCTTTCTCTGAGTCGTGTTTGAACTCAGATAAGATTTAATACGCAGGATATTACAAAACGAGCGTTCATTACACGAATGGAGGCAGGCATCACTATAATTAACTTTGTTTACGTAATCACAGAGGAGATAAGAGTTTACTGGTCAGGTGTCATGATTGCACGTGTGTAACTACACTACGTAGGATTACTGCTCAAGGGAATCGTGAACACAAAGTTCATACCGAGGTTATTAGATGTGTATGTAGTGTTGCAGGAAGGACGTCTGAGCCCTAGAATGAAGTTACACTCACTAATTATGCTGTGGACGTCTATCCTTTGCATCCTCGAGAAGAAAATCTTTACACTGGACATACATTTTGTACTCTACTTCTTTAAAACTCTCAGTTATGGGTATTATAATGAGGTCCAGAGCTTCATAATGTGTCTTCTGTAAAGATCTTCAGATGCGTAGCTACCTTCCGGTGAAACACAATCCTCTTCTAGCCTAGCTGGAACTCTTCTAAATCGAGGCTGTGAGGGTACATCTACCTGACAGGAACCTAGTGGCTGTACTTTCTTTCAGAAAAGACTAGCCCCTTCATCATTGTGCATATTTCAAAGAGTTTTATCAGTCATACCACCAATAGCTTTTATTTATAGATATATATATATATATATTTATTATATATATATATATATATATATATATATATATATATATATATAGAGAGAGAGAGAGAGAGAGAGAGAGAGAGAGAGAGAGAGAGAGATATTTAGCGGTTGCAAGGACTGATGATGCGAAATTTGAATTACAAAATAAGATAGCAGTAAACAGAGTAAAGAGAATAACGGGGTAGATATTGATAGCCTTTAAACGAAGGGATAGGAATGTAATGACTCCTATACTGAAAACCCTGATCATACCCAAATTGGAATACTGCTCGGTTCTAACATCCCCATATAAAAAAGAGGACATTAGGCAGCTGTAAGGGAATCAGAGAAGCTTCACAGCCAAGATCGAGGGGTGAAAAGAACTAAATTACTGGGAAAGATTATGAAAGCTATTCCTATTTTCACTGGAAAGAGAAGAGAGAGATACACCATTATTTACACTTGGAAAATAATGAAGAAACTTTTCCCTAATCTTACTCTGAACCCTGTAACTTCCCAAACAACGGTGGAAAGTAGAAAAAGAAGACTGTGTCGTGTTTCCAAATTAAAGGCGAGACAGGGAACATCCTTAACCCTGAACAAAATTAGTTTTGTGGTGAGAGGACCAAAACTGTTTAATCAAATGCCTAAAGACCTAAGGAACATGAAGGGAGTTGCTGTGGACATCTTCAAAAGATGATTAGACGCCTGGCTCAGAACAATCCCCGACGAACCGGTCGTACATATACACATATGTATCCATACACATTACACATATATATGAAAGAGAAATGTACTTTTGCGTAATTAGCTGTAGATATGATAGCTATGTGTTAAAATGTAGGTTGCCGTCTAATTTTTATTGCGAAAGAATCAGCTATTTAATTTAAATATTTAATAATGCTACTACTTCAAGTTAAATTGCTATACTCGATGTTAGTGCATGCGTCGGTCTCTCTTCACATGAAGGTCAAGCTGGTTAAAATGTCTTGGGCCCCTGACAACCAAGTTATTTTCCTTCAGTGTTGAGGAGGTCTCTTGTCAGGCCTTTAGTTTGGGGACACTACACATTCTAACTTTCCTCTTGTCCTGTGTTGTTTGGAAGGTAATTGGATTTAGTTTGAGGTTTTGTTTTGTACCACTCGTTGATTTTTCTGCTGATCTTTGTATCGTCCGTAATAGTGTCTTTGGCTGCGCTGAGAGACATTGACTGAGGCGCATTGTGGTGGGATGGCGGGAGGCGACCCGCAAATGTAAACACCATCAAATCACGGTTGGCACCATGTCACGATCACGGTTAAGTGTACAATGGTAACAATTAGTAGGTCATGTTAATTCAATTGACGACAGTGAATCACGGATAACTGCAAGAATGAAATGTGTGTATATACGCAACGTTGCGGTTCCGTCGTCGTTCTCTTCTTCACACGAAGGTCAGGCTGGTGCCCCCCTCTAGGTCTGTCTTGGTGGAGGGGCGAGTGCTTTCTTGTACTCTCCACCTCACATAGCCATGTACGACCGGTTCGTCGGGGATTGTTCTGAGCCAGGCGTCTAATCATCTTTTGAAGATGCCCACAGCAACTCCCTTCATGTTCCTTAGGTCTTAGGCATTTGATTAAACAGTTTTGGTCCTCTCACCACAAAACTAATTTTGTTCAGGGTTAAGGATGTTCCTGTCTCGCCTTTAATTTGGAAACACGACACAGTCTTCTTTTTCTACTTTCCACCGTTGTTTGGGAAGTTACAGGGTTCAGAGTAAGATTAGGGAAAAGTTTCTTCATTATTTTCCAAGTGTAAATAATGGTGTATCTCTCTCTTCCTTTCCAGTGAAAATAGGAATAGCTTTCATAATCTTTCCCAGTAATTTAGTTCTTTGCACCCCTCGATCTTGGCTGTGAAGCTTCTCTGATTCCCTTACAGCTGCATGTTAGAACCGAGCAGTATTCCAATTTGGGTATGATCAGGGTTTTCAGTATAGGAGTCATTACATTCCTATCCCTTCGTTTAAAGGCTATCAATATCTACCCCGTTATTCTCTTTACTCTGTTTACTGCTATCTTATTTTGTAATTCAAATTTCGCATCATCAGTCCTTGCAACCGCTAAATATCTCTCTCTCTCTCTCTCTTCTCTCTCTCTCTCTCTCTCTTATATAATATATATATATATATATATATATATATATATTATATATATATATATAATATATATACAGGGCCGGCCTTAGGGCAAGGCGAGCTAGGCAGCCGCCTAGGGCCCCGCGCCTAAGAGGGCCGCGCTGCCAGCGGGGCTGGGCAAATGAGACCAATGATACCATCAGATTTAATAGGGCAGCCTTTAAAATTACTTGACTTCATTTCATCTAATGGTATAGCCTCTTGCTGTCCAAATTTATGATTGCTCTAAGAATATTTTTAACAATTCCTGTGACGGTAGCATCAGGAGAAAGAAGCTTCTCAAAATTAAAATTAATTAAAAACTGCTTAAGGTCTAATATGGGCCAAGATAGGCTAAATAACTTGCAATATTGTCAATTGAACATGAAGAAGCAAGGGGTTTAAATTTTGAACCCCTTTTAATGGAATTTTCAGAAAGGAAGGTTAGAAAAATTAGTCTTTAAAATATATTATAAAATTTATAAAGTATGGTATTTTTTAGTATTCTTAATGAAAGCATTTTTTTTTTATTCTTAATATTATTAGACAGATGTCTACTGTACAATAAATGTATAGCACTTCAGATTATTTTTTTGCCTTTTTACTATGAACTAAAATCTTTTCTGGAGTGGGGCCCCGTATAATCAAAATGCCTAGGGCCCCGCACTTGTTAGGGCAGGCTCTGTATATATATATATACAGGGTGTCCCAGAATTAACTATCTATTTCAATGAAATCGGACAAATTTAATAAAAACTGACATAATTTTGTTTATTACTAAATTATGATACAAAAACAAATAGATTTATAAATCATAAGTCAAAACTTTATTGAGAAGTTTCAACATGTGCACCGTCTGTATCTCTGCAAATTTCAAATCTATCCTCAGCGCTGCGAAACACATTTTGAAGCATTTCAGGTGTTATCTCCCGCACTGCCAACTGGATGCGTTCTTTAAGTTCAGCTAAACTATTGATCTTTTGGCGATAAACCTTTGTTTTTATGAAACCCCATTCAAAGAAATCCGGGTGTCAAATCCGGAGAACGCGGAGGCCAAGGTCGAGGTCCCCACGTCCAATCCACCGATTCGGAAGGCGTCTGTTGAGGTATTCTCGAACAATTAGAGCATAATGACATGGTGCTCCATCTTGTTGAAACACAACATTATCAAGAATGCCATCATCAAGAAGCTGTGGTTCGAGAAACTGCTGAAGCATATCAAGGTAGACGGTACCTGTTACAGTTGCTTCCGCAAAGAAGAATGGGCCATAAATTTTGGATTTGGTCATTCCAAGCCACACGTTAACTTTTGGAGAGTCTCTTTGCCATTCTATGACTTCAGACGGTCTTTCATTGGACCAGATACGACAGTTGTGTCGATTGACTTTACCACACGTGTGGAAAGTCGCCTCATCACTGAATAAGATGTTATCCAATAAACTTTCATTTCGATTTGATCCACAATTTTTGCACACCTTGCTGCTCGATTTGGATAATCCTCTTCATTTAGGGCATGCAGTACTTGAATGTGATAAGCCTTTTTCATCAGTGTCGAACGCAAGCTTCTATGAACTGTTGTCTTGGATATGTTGAGTCTTCGACCGGCCTCCGTAACCGAAATTGTTGGTTCATCCTCAAACAATTGTCGTACCTGTTCGGTACTGTTACGTGCTGTCCTTGGGCGTCCTCTTCCCACCTCGTCGTGTACGGATCCAGTTCTTTTAAATTTTTCACAAGTTCACGAATCGCTTTGTCTGTAGGACCGGTTCTGTGGAATCTTCTTGTAAATTTTTCTCTGTTATTTCATTACATTGCATTCCTTTGATACGGGATGTTACAACAAAGATGCGTTCTTGTGTATTCATTATTAATAGGGTTCTGAAAGAGAATGAAAATAAAACTATGAAAAACTATGAAAAAATAATGAAAATAAATTATGAAAAAAATTTAGAAATTTATACATTTTTAACACATATTAAAACATGATAAACATAAAAAAGTGTGTTTTTAAAAAATTTGTCCGATTTCATTGAAATAGATAGTTAATTCTGGGACACCCTGTATTATATATATAAGCTATTGGTGGTATGACTGATAAAACTCTTTGAAATATGCGCAATGATGAAGGGGCTAGTCTTTTCTGAAAGAAAGTACAGCCACTAGGTTCCTGTCAGGTAGATGTACCCTCACAGCCTCGATTTAGAAGAGTTCCAGCTAGGCTAGAAGAGGATTGTTTTCCACCGGAAGGTAGCTACGCATCTAAAGATCTTTACAGAAAGACACATTATGAAGCTCTGGACCTCATTATAATACCCATAACTGAGAGTTTTAACGAAGTAGAGTACAAACTGTATGTCCAGTGTAAAGATTTGCTTCTCGAGGATGCAAAGGATAGACGTCCACAGCATAATTAGTGAGTGTAACTTCATTCTAGGGCTCAGACGTCCTTCCTGCAAGACTACATACACATCTAACAACCTCGGTATGAACTTTGTGTTCACGATTCCCTTGAGCAGTTAATCCTACGTAGTGTAGTTACGCACGTGCAATCACTGACACCTGACCAGTAATTTCTTATCTCCTCTGTGATTACGTAAACAAAGTTAATTATAGTGATGCCTGCCTCCATTACGTGTAATGAAAGCTCGTTTAGTAATATCCTGCGTATTTAATCTTATCTGAGTTCAAACACGACTCAGAGAAAGCTTAACCAATTGATGCTATTGCATGTACATAAAGAAAGGTACGATCAAATAGGTTTAGGTGATGTTGACTATGGAAATGTCCAGAGTCCTGAACATAGGTTATCCTTGTTTGGTAAATTTAACACATTGTGCTCTGTCAAGACCATAGATCTGGTACGATCTAAGGTCACAACGACTGAAAGGGCAGTGAAGCATGCTGATATTGACATGAAATCAGCGTAAGACCTAATAATTTTTTGTCTAAATATATGCAATTTGCAAGCTCCTCTAAAGTGTATAATTATAGTCAGTCGTGAGATGGAATAAACCTTCAAACTACTTTTGCCGTATATATATATATATATATATATATATATATATATAATCTTTTTTCATGTTTCATGATTATGCTAAGAAACTAGGCTGTGGCGGGGTTATCTAGCTATGTTGCTCAACATAATACTTAAATACTATTTAAAAATCGGTTGTGATGCCCATTACAATAAAGAAAGCAATAAGAGAGAACTTTATAAATTTTAGACAATGAGGAAACCTGTAAACTGTACAGAGACTTGCTTGGTAATATATACGATGCAGGCAGGAAGGAGGGGCCAATCGCGAATCTCCGGGACTGCTGAAATTACACCTTTTCTGAAAAGACTGTGTAGTGTGTAAGATGCATGCGTGTGTAGTAAGAAATATAGTGAGAAGCGCGTGTTTGAGAGTATGCTGGACTGCTCACAGGGTAGATGAGACGTAAAAAGGCCAGGTGAGGAGGACAGTGATGGGAGAAACAGGGTTCAGACACTTCATGTCTTCTGTTGGAATGCCACATACAAACTCTTTATATTTATTTATTTATTTATTTATTTATTTAAATTCGACTCGTGTAAATATGCATAGTGGGTTATTTTGAGCCAGAAGTTATAATGAGATCGATGTACAGTTCCCTCGAATGATCTGTTAAATAATTTTAAATTAAATGTTAAGGCTCACTTACGTCATTGCAGAATCGAAGATCGCGTGATGATACAACTTTCAGTTTTACGTTTTCAATACAGTTCGAAAAGCGTATGTTGCATACTATACGTACATATATTAGGATTGAAAGTATTTTTGTGGACATTTGTACAGAAAATGATGCTTTTTATACGAGATCTGATATCATAAAGTATTAAATTATAACATTTTAAACGTTGCATAACGGTGCGCTTCAGTTTATAAAGACATGTTTGGTACAGCTAGTGACAAAAACAGTAAGCATGTACATTCTGTGTGATTGATGTAAATACTGTGACTGACTGGTGTGAAAGAAAAGTGAAAACAAATACGTTTATTATGAGAATTATGAGGAATTGTGAACAGTCAATAAATTAGAGAAATGATAATTAAATTAATATGAATAGGCGCTTACTAAGATTGCAACTAGAAAGGTTCTTGATGAAAAATCTCTCAACTTTCAGTACCTATTTCCCACTGAATCTATTTAAAAATGCCAACTTCCACAAACTCGACATCCCGTTTTCTTTAATTGCATCTATGAAGAAAGTTTTTTTTACCCGAACCTTCTTATTTGGATGTTATATATATATATATATATATATATATATAAAACAATGATAATAATAATAATAATAAAATTAGTAGCAACTAATAGTCGTTAGAAGAAAGTTAAACTTAACTACTACTCTGAAAACAGTTACTGTGAGAAAAATATAGCAAAATTGGGGTAGAGTTGCCAGATGCTTTTATTACGAAGGGAATTAAAATCAATATATTTAATTTAAATACTCTTGAGACGTGTACATATATATGTAGTAATAACAATAAGTCAATATTAGTAATAATATTTAACTGGATGTTTAGAGGAGGAAAACAGCTTTGATGTTTTAGTTTTAAAGCCGCATTACGCAGCTTGATGTTCTTTTAGCACACGCAATTTTATAACGAAATTTGATGTACAGTAAAACTAATAGTTCAGAAACCAGAAGTTGTCATGTGAATGTGTTGATATATAGCGATGTAAACAACAGAAAACTATATATTTAAAAGTAAATAAACAAATAAGTATATATTATGAATGTATAAAAAGTTTTTGTATTTGATTCAGAGCGGTTGAAAATATGCCAGTTTCCCTTAAAAAAGAGAGAAATTAATTATTTAAATTAAAATAATAAACCTTCATTTTATTTTTCATAATACAAATATTAAACAAAGAATCTGCTTTTGAATTAAAGTATGTTTAACCTGATTTTGTTTCTTGTGATGTTCGCAGTTTGTTAACATGTAAGAACGGAATTAATTTGAATAATAATGTGGTATTAGAATATGATATGTTTTGAGGTTGTTTACACTCGTCATGTCTATTAAACTCTTTTTTTAGATATTTTAAGTTTTCATTTCTAATGTTTAAGGGTATAAGTTGAAAATCAAGTGTCAAACTCTGTCATTGTCTGTATTTGTTTGTTGGTTTTGTCTGTTTTTGCTTGTTTGATTTTGTCCGTCTCATGAAAGACCAAGAAGGTGGAATTTTTTTTTTCCCTCGAGAAGGAAGGCGAGGATGATTTTTTTTTTTTTTTAAAGAAAGGTGAAGACGAATCCTTTTTCTTTTTTTCTTTTTTCCAAGGAGGAAGGCGAGGATTTTTTTTTTTTTTTTTTAAAGGAAGGTGAAGACGAGACCTTTTTTTCCCAAGGAGGAGGGGGGTCCTGCACGAGGCCCCTCAAGGGGCAAATGCCCTTCATTAAGGACGGTGATACCCCATAAATGGGGTGAGGAACTTAAGTAAGGGGGCCCCTCATAACGAAGCCGAAGGTCTTCAGGGGGGCCCCTCCAGGGGCAGGATTTCAGAGCACCCCAACTTCCTCATACCTTTTGCCATCGTACTAGTAATGTTATATTGTAATACGAAATGTATATAAAAAACTCTCATAAAAAACATCACACATACAACCAAAAACAGACTACAATTTCGTGTTAACATGAATACTATATTATATCAATTCTATAACATAAGTATTAAAAAAAAAAAAAAGATTTTACACCATTTAACATTACTCTCTGTTTCTTATTTGTCAATTATTCTTTAATCCAATTTAGCAGCTTAAAATCAATACCAAATTCGTTTAATTTGTACAACACGCTAGCATGTGAAACTTTGTCAAAAGCGTTACTAAAATTCAAATAAATTATATCTTACAGACTTGATATTTTGATTGATTTTAAACCATTTTAACATTTAAATATCACATTTAAAAATATGTTAATTATAAAAAAATTATGAGAGAAAAAAATATTTTGATGAGAGTAAAATCCGTAAAAACTTTTGAAATAAAGGCAAAATGGCAATTTTTGCACACTGCTATATAGTAAATATTTTAATGGCATTCCCACCAACGTATAATACGCAACAAGCAAAATGTCACACAGCAAAAACCAGTAAAACCGTGTGTATGAAAAGAGAAGTAATAAATTATATTGAAGTATTAAAATATTTTATGATGCCAAGTTTTATAAATATTTAGGAAAAATAAATGTACTTTGATATTCTATATGTTATTGAATAACCTTTATTACCTTTATTAATAATAAAATAAATACAGTAGTCTTTTTACACTTTACAATTTTTTACAATGACATGAATAATTGTGAAGTTCGACTATTTATTTTTTTATTTAATTTGGCCCTTAAGCTTTAGGCTTTACTGGGCTCTTATTAAAAATAAGCAGCTAGCTGTTATAAATTAATAATAATAAATAAATAAATAAGTAAATAAGTATTATTAATAGTTAAAACCTGTATTTCAATCTTAAACAAACAATATTAATGGACAATATTAAACATTATTAGTGGACATTAATCCAAGACTTTTGTTAGTATCCCATTATTAATCGGGATTTCAACTTGGTTTTAAACAAATTTACATTCGCAATATTTTTTTTCTCCGCATGCAAGTCATTCCATAGTTTCAATCCAATGAAAATGGGTAGTTTTTGAGATGAAGACAATCTAAATTGAGGTATAACAAGCTTTGATCTATTTCTGGTCTGATACGAGTGGATTTCTTGATGAGTTACAGAATATCTATTTACCCATTGCAAATTAATGATTTTGTTCTTACACTTGTAAATAAAAATAAAATGTGCCAGTTTGGTTATATCGTTGAGCTTTAATAGGTTTAGCTCTTTTATAATGCACTAGAGTGATCAAGGAAGTCAGCATCAGATAATAACCTTATTGCTCGTTTTTGGATGACAAAGATACCATTTAATGCGTTGTTAGCGGAGTTTCCCCAAACAAGGGTGCCGTACGTTATATAAGGAAGAACAAGAGTATGATAAAAAGCCAATAAAACTTGTTTAGGGACTACATTTCTAAGTTTAAACATTATAGCAACGCTCCTTGAAATCTTTTTCGCGATATAATTTACATGATCACTCCATTGCAAATTTTTATCTAGCATTACACCAAGAAATTTTGTTACAGTACACTCCTTTATGGCGATTTCATTAACATTAAGTTCATCAAGATATACATTTCTTTTATTAGTAAAAATCATGAAATTTGTTTTACTGGTATTTAGGAAGAGTTTACTGGTGGTCAACCATTTCATTACACTGATGAATTCTAAATGAAATATATTCTTAGCTGTATTAACATCTTTGCAAGAAAAAAAGAGAGTTGTATCATCTGCAAACATTATGAAGTTCAGTATATCAGATGAACGTGGAAGGTCATTTATATATAATAAAAATAGCAGTGGACCCAGAACTGAGCCCTGTGGCACACCATGTTTGACAAGTGCTTTAGTGGAGCAAACCTTATTTACTGATACAAAATTATATCTATTGAACAAATAACTTTTAAACCAATCACTGATTGCTCCTCTAAAGCCGTAACAATACAATTTATTAAGTAGAATATTATGGTCTATTACATCAAACGCCATACTCAAATCCATAAATATTGATATCATTATTTCTTTGTTCTCCTTAGCTATATTTACATTTTCCATAAGATTTAAAATAGCCATTTCCGTTGTTCTATTATTACGGAAGCCATATTGATTTGGAGATAATAAATTGTAGGATTCTAAATATCGCTGCATTCTACTTTTTACAATTTTTTCGAAAACTTTGCTTTATTACTTTATTAGTTACCTATTTATATCCTCATATTAGTGTACTCCAACTCAATACCTGGCGTCCTGGCGTCGGAATATAGTAGGTTTTGCAATCATTATCGTAGAAGCCGTACTGTACATGCACTGAGAACCGCTATAGTCGGCATTGACTTATCTTCGTCATAGTCGGTTTCATACAATATACCAGTGATATCCTACTATAATTTCTAAAAATCGACTATAACCCAACGGCCTACGATAATTGTTGACTGGGTAGAAACTATTCAGTAGGCTTTTTGAAAAAATAGGCCTTGTAGCCCTGACATGTGGAGAATAAGACTAAATATATTTTATTATTCTAAAATACAAAATAGGTTGATTGAGTTGTCACGACGTAAATATCGTTTTTGAAATGTAGCGAATCTGAGGAGTTGAGCGCACAGTTGATAAAGTTTTCATATATATTTTAATGCATTATTTTAAACGTTACAGAAATGTCACACATGTCCATATAGGGTTAAATTTAATAATGCAAATTTAATAATACACAAAATAATTTTTGAAGATACACAAAAAAAAATTTAATAATGCAAATTTAATAATACACAAAATAATTTTTGAAGATACACAAAAAAAAATTTAATAATGCATATTTTGTGTATTAATACACGCTAAAATAGCCTATGAGTCACATGCAGCACTCATATATGTGCCAAGGCGATTCCTAGTGGTGGATTTCACAAAATTCACGGAGGAAAACAACTGTTCACGTGAATAAGATGAACCAAACATTGTTAGCAGAGCTAATGCTAACTTTTTCATTGATGCAAAAGAATTTGGTAAAGAGTTCCATTCTGCAAGAATAAGATTCTCTACTCTTTCCATTGATTGTTGTTCTCTGGTTACACCCAAAATTGACGACTCCAATTCCTTTTCTTGTAACTTCAGATTCCATCCATCCATCGTGTTCTGCCTATCAGGCAGGTCCAACTCATGTGTCCCGCCAAAGTGTTTTATCCTGAGCTATCCTTTTCATCTTATGGTAGCTCCTGCCTGCCTTCAAATCATCCAGCATTGCTTTCCTTTTCCTTCCCCTCGGCCTTCTACCTTCATAGCTACCCTCTATCAGTCTAGGGCGGGTCGTACTCAGGTGACAACATGAATCTGAAGGAAATCCTACAATCAGGAGTGTCTAAATTATGTGTTTTTACATGGGGAATTCAAATATGAGCTTCTTTTTTGGATAGGATAACTCTAACCTACATCATTTTGTATTTCTAAATTGCCAATTTTACCCTTTTGAACCCCTTTATAATATATTAAAAGATATAAGGTAAATCATTTATATTGACAAGGCCAAATCAACTTTACATATATTTATTAATAGGTGAACTGCATATATATCACTGGATATAATTACAAAGATCATTCTCCTGACATCTTGAACTTTGCCAGGTTGCACAAATCCTGCTTTGACTCAGACTTGGACATCAGTTTCCTGCTGGTCTCCTGAGCCCTGATCCCTCCATCCCTCTTTTCCTGTGAGAAGTACTTAGCAGAAGCCTCAGTCACCATTTTAACAACCCTCTCAATGCTTTGTGTGTGGCAAGGCCAGTTGATGAAGTTTTTCACCTCTGAGGTGCTTAGAGAGCAGGTGAGAGGTGGCTCTGACACACCTTCTGACCAGCTGATCAAGTCACCGATGCTGGAAGCATCACAATTGATGTCAGGTGTCCTTCTGCTCCTAACAGAGGAGTCCCCCAGCTGAGTGTCCGGGTCCCCCTCTCCCCTGATGGCCAGGATTCTCTCCACCCCTTCAATCCTCATAGAGCAGAGTAGTGTTTGGAGGATGACTTCACTGTGGGCATACCAAGCAGATCTTCTCACAGTTGGCATCACAATATCCAGCACCTCCTTTCTCTGGGACTTGAGGCAGTCCAGCTGAAAGAGGATGTGCCTAGGCCCTTCGATCCAGGAGTGCTTGACCTTCACGTTGAACCAACATGGGTAATACACTCCAATGATGAATTCCACAATGAATTGCAGAATCTTCAGGTTCTTTCCTTTAAGTCCGTGCTTTGACACCCAGAGCCTGAGAAGTCTGTTCGCTGTGGTTTACTGGTCCTATCTCTAACAGAGCCAGCCCTGCAGGAAGTACTCCATCCCTGACTGCACAGACAATTTTATAGCCATAGTATTGATCAGTTGAGAGATCTTGAATGACCTTGTCAGGAAGCTTGATCAGTGGAGGGCCAACAGAGATTCGAGTGAAGTTTGGATTGATATCAAAGTCTGTAGCAGAATCAAGGAGCTTTCCTATTGGCCCGGATAATTTTTTGTCTGACAGAGTAGGGCCATCAAGGTCAACAATGAGATGGCGCAGGGGAAGTTCAACAGTGTGCAGGTTGCACACCAACCAGACCAGCTTTCTCCCCAGGTGCAGCTCCAGCTTCCGCATTACTCCAGCTTTCACACCAGTGTTGACATCCACTACAGACAGGTATTAACTCTTTTCAGCGCAAAATTCTTGGTTAAAAAAAGAGCTGAAATGGGCAAGAACAAATTTATCTGCAAATGCTAAACAAATTATGCTTTTTTGGTTTCAAAATGTTATAAAATGTAATTTATCTGTTGTCTGTAATGCAAATAATTTGTTCATGTACTCTAAAAGAACTAAAGAAACACATCCTAAAAATATTCTTTAGAACATTGAAATAGGCCTCATACTGCTCAGTTGTACTAAAAATGAACCACCTAATTTTAGCTCAAATCAAAGTTGTTAATTAAATTTTGCTCAATGTATCACTATAATATGCGTAGAAATAGCTTTTTCTAAAATATAACAGAATAATACTCACATGTGAACAGTAACAAAAAAATATCAGTAGATAATCACTAAATCTATCCCCTCACTGCAAGCCGAGGTGGTAAAATAGCTTCATAAATCATGAGTCACTTCAAATATTTCACAAAACGTTTTAAAATGTTCTGAAACGTTACATTCTAGCCTCTGAGAAAGGTGGCTCAGAAAATGGCCTTATGCGCGCCAGAAAACCGTCAAAATATTTCATATACCAAACTGTATGATAATTACAATTAAGTGGAATGGCACACCTTTTTATTTGAGTATTTAAATATTATTATTATTATATGAATTACATTATATGTGTTTATATGAATTAGTTAGAACAATGCTCTATGAGAGATAACGTGAGCAGCCATGATAGAAAACGTGAGAAGACATATTCTGGGGTAACTACAATAGTAAAATAATCAACAATTTAATAATAATCAACTGCAAAATGATGTAGGTTAGGGTTATCAGAATTAAATATTTTCTTCAGAATTGTGTTATATACACCAAAATATGTCATTTGAACACCCCTCTCCATTGATTTAATGCATAGTATGACCCGCCCTACGAGTCTATCACCTCCTTCAACAATCCTTCTCCTCTCAACACATGTCCGATCCATTTCTTCTGTCTTTCTCTTATCACCTTAATGAGTCTTCTTTCTTCCCTCACCTGTTGCAGTACTTCCTCATTACTTTAGTGTTCCCTCCAGCTTATCTTTAGCGTTCTTCTCCAAATCCACATTTCAAAACTTTCCAGGAGTTTCTTTTCAGTTGTTTTCAGTGTCCATGTTTCTGCTCCATTTTGTACCACACTCCATATCAAGTTTTTTACTAACCTTTTCTTTAGCTTCAAGTTGAGTTTACCTGTAAGTAGTCTTTTCTGTCTCTCAAAAGCTACCTTGCCCATACCAATTCTAGATCTTACTTCCTTATTGCAACCTCCATTGTTGGTTAATAAACTTCCCAGATCTTTAAACTGCTCAGCTTCTTCTGAGGTCCGATTTCCTATCGTTAGGTTCATTTGTGCTCCTTTCCTTCTTGCAATTTTCATTACCTTTGACTTTGTCTCATTAATTCTCATTCCGAATTCTTCCGCCGTTGTTTTCAAGCTATTGACCATTCTTTGCAGTCCTTCCTCAGTACTACAAACAAATGCCTTGTCATCTGCAAACCTTACAGATTTGACCAATTTACCTCCCACTCTGATTCCCTCTTCCAGATCTGAGAGTGCTTCTATTATCAGTGCTTCCGCATAGATGTTAAATAACACCGGGGACAGGGAACATCCTTGCCTGACCCGTCTCCCAACCAATCCAGGATCCGATTCTCCTCCTGCAACTCTAACATTCACAGTCTGCCCAAGATATAGATTTTTATCAGCCTACGGTCCCTCCAGTCAACATTAATATTCTTCAATATTTTCATTAGTTTCCTCCAGTGAACTCAGATTAAGATTAAGATCAATAAATTTAGTCTTCCATACTGCACTTTCTTGGAAGTCAACTAATTCCATTTCTAAATTACCAATGTCAAGCCAATGAAAAGCTGATAACTGAAGATCTTCAAATTGAATAGTATGGGGGAATTGGATGAATTATAAGTTGTCATACGTACACACATGTTTTTAAACGTATACTATACGTTTAAAAACGTTTCAATGTGTATCAGCTGTTTATTAAATAAAATAAAATAATTTTAAAACTGTAAGGCAGAAAATATTAAAAATTAATCATATTTTATTTAAATAAGAGTCGTGGGTCAGTACTTGACCCGCGGGCTAGTGGTTCTCCATCACTGGGCTACAAAACCAGTACCGGTCGACCAGCCTGTGAGGCTACTAAACTGGGAGTGCTGGTCGAGGAGCCACTTCGTATTAAAAAATATGAATGGCTCAGGAGACGGAAAAATATGCATTATGAAGGTCTTAGTAAAATGTTTTAGAAACTAATGATAGAATCACAGTTTAGCGTCTAAAAAATGTTTTGGTGATATCCTATTTTGGCGTCCCAAATCATTCAACCAACCAAAAATAAACGCCACTCCAACACTTTCAAATTACTTGTTTATGTTAATTAGGTTAACTGACTGCCCGGTTAGGTCAACTGTACGCCCTTGATATTTTCGTTAGTTTAAACGAAAATATAACGACTTAACCTAACTAATCGTCAAGGGCGTACAGTTGACCTAACTGGTTGGTTGAATAATTTGGTATGAAAATAGGATATCGCCAAAAAACTAAACTGTGATGCTACCAAACTAATTTCTAATAGGTTCAATACATACCTGTCATCAAGTATCTTGGGAACCATTCTTCCAGAGGATTTGGTGTTTAGAAATCGTGCTGACAGGACGTGTTTCAGTGATTTTGCTAATTTCTAAGCCGGGCTTTTACCCTAGTTTGTGCTTGTATAGATTTACTTAATCGTTTTATTTCGATTGTGTGCTGAATTAGCTGGATCCCTATTAGGCCTTTTCCTTTTCTTTTTTTTTCGAGAGAGGGTCTGGCTTCTAGGCTTTGGCCAGGGCCAGGCCTAGCCTTCGGTTAGGTCTTTTGGGATAGTTCGGATAGCCTACCATCTTTCGATCGGCTCTTACGTATGTCTTCACAGGCAGCCCCATCTGAGGATGGGGGTGCTTCTGCCCTCCAGTCGTCTATTGTTTCTGCCGAAGTGCATTGCGATTCGGATGGTTTTCAGGCATTAAAAAGGGCTAGGTCCTCAGACTGCCTTAAGGATGTTCCCACTTCTAAGCGCTCACAGAAATCTCAGTCACATACCAGTTCCTTTCACCACTGTGCTTGTTTCAAACTCCTTTTCAGTGCTAGCTTCCCTACCCTCTAGTACTAGCAGTACCTCTGTTGTCCATAGTACCTGGTTCCTGTTATTTTTTTTTATTTTATTGGGTTCAGAATCCCAGCTGAGCCGTGAACGGCCAAGCTTTCTGAAGGGCCAGTTTAACCTACAGCCCAAGTTAAGCTAGATTAAAAACTTACGGACTTGGAGGTCCTATTAGGTCCTACCTCAGGGTTGCTGACTCGATGTGGGCCTACCTTAGGCTTCAGCTGCATAAAATTAAGATAAAAAACAAAAGAGGCACTATTTATGGTGTTCTTTCTAAACCTTGCAACAACAACACAACCTGCACCATTGCACGATGCAACAATCTTGTATCTAAACAACCAAACTGAATTGCAAGAGAGCTCTCTATAAGACCACGCCCTGTAAGTGTCGCATTCAACAAACGAGTAGAAAGAACGCGCAGCGCCCCAAAAAAATGATGCCACAAGAGTGCCCAAACAATGATGCCACAAGAGCCCAAAAATGCTAGCTCTAAATTAAGTGAATTTTTCACTAACCTTACAATTATGAGATGGATATATACACACACCTTAAATTAATATATGCAAGCAATGCTGCATCAATCAGCTTAGTCATCATATCGCCTTGGGACAACAATGCTCTTCCTCTTCTAGATTTTCTAACACTCCCCACCGAAGAGGCATTGTTGTCATTACCTTCTGCAAATTTAGCCAAGCCTTCTCCATGAGGATGTAACTCAAATGTTTCATCTTGACTATCTGTGTTTTTGCTGATTTCTAAAGCATAGAATTTTTGTATAGGTCTCTCTAATTTTCCTCCTGAAGTCTTTACCAGTGCAGACCTAACTAAATTGTCTTTGCCAACAAACAACTCTTCAATTATGCCAAGCTTCCAGCATTGCCTTGGTCTTTCATCCCCAATCATTACCACTTCTCCCACCTTGATACAATTTGCATTGGAGCCCTTTACATTGCATGATGGGTAATAATTGAGTTCTGGCAAGTATTCTATATGCCACCTCTTCCATAACTGATCTTGTAGCTCTTCAAGGTACTTGAACCTTCTGGTTAAATCTTCTTGACTGCTCTGGATAGGCTGTAAGTCTTCTTGCAAACTGGGGCTTGATGTTAATCGTTTACCACAAAGAAAATGATTTGGTGTCAATGGCTCTGCATCCTGTATACTGTTATAAACAAAGGTGATAGGCCTACTGTTCACCATGCTCAAATGAGCATTAGCTAAAAGTTTCTTTAATGGACACTTTACACTTTTCACTAGCCTTTCCCAAAATCCTCCCCACCATGGTGCTCACTCAACAATAAACTCCCACTGTACCCCATGGTGTTAAAAGTAGGATTGGAATCCCTCCTCTTTTAGCAAGAATCAAACTTCTTGGAGTTTCTTTGCAACCCTTTTGAAGGTTTTTGCATTATCCGATATGATTTTATTTGGGAAACCCCTTCTGTTCACAAACCTTTTAAAGGCCAAAAGAAATACATCACTATGTGAAAAATGCTCTGTATGAATTGGTCCACAATTAACCCCCCTCTTATATCTCCAGTCTAACTATAGAGTAGATTAAGTCTAGCCCTGTAGGGGTCAGCCTAGAGATTCCGGAAATGGTCCAGAGCGGGCAGATAAATTGAGGTCCACAGTAGGATTCCTCACCAAATTAGGTTAGGGCAATCTACCTTCACCTTTGTTAAGCTATGAGTTGATACTAGGTCTTAGGCCACAATGTAGGCCTAATTTGTCTGACCGAGCTTAATTTAATGAGTTTACTTTAGACTGGGTTAAAACACAATTAGTCACTTACTGCTAGTTATTAGAGAGTCCCTTTTCCTGTCTTGTTTAATTGTTAAGAGCGTACTTGCTGGTGGGGATCTTTTTTCGTTGCCTGTTCTTCTCCCTCCTCTCGTTCCGTCTTGTCGCCCCGTTCCTCGTTTTCGTTCTCCCTTGTCTTCCTTTTTTTTCGGGGCTTTTTCCACCAGCGTGGTCTTGGTTTTTTTTTCGGTTGGTTGATCGGTAATGTATATCTATTACCGAGCACGCTCTTGTCACACAGTATGTAAATACTAGTGTGGAGAATAACTCTGGTGAGCAACCAATTGGTTTCATTCACCCAGTTATTGACATAAAAGGAATTTAATAATTGTTAGATTAACTACCTACTTACTCAGTGAACCATTTTCGTTACCTCCCAACTACCCACACATCAGTTTTCCATATACTGGGGGCCCCGGGAGATAAAATTTTGGTCAGTGTCACCAATTTTTATGTCTGAGTGTAGACTAGCTAACTATTTGACTGTAAATCCCTGTTAATCTGATTAACAGTGCCTATCCTCACCTTCTCATGGAGAAGATGTAGCATTTAATTAGAAGAGAAAATATACATCCATAGGATGAAACTGTCTATGGTCTTTACCATAAGAAAAGAAAAAGTGAAAGTTAGAAGATAAAATTACAATTCCCCAGCATCTATTTTTTGTTGTAAAACTAGTCGCGCCTTTAATGCTGTTTGTCGCTGAGGTCTGTGTCTGTCAATGTTGTAGTAGGATGTGTTACCACTCCTACTGTCAAAGGAATAGTTACTGGAAGTTCAGTGTCTCCAGTTGTTACTGTCAGTGGAGAAGGTTCTCCAAAGTCCATTGTTTTGGGTCCAGACTCTAAAGGGTACAAAGAGAAATGTCTCTTGTTGTGTCACCGTTGAAGCCCTTAATTTGACCACACTTGTTACCCCGTCTGCCCCTGTCTGAGTTCTAAAACTCTAGCCAGAGGCCAGTATTGTCTTGGAGTACTGTCATGTATGAGAACAAGGTCCCCTACCTTAATTGTGTCAGACCAATCCTTCTTAGTCATTTGTTTATGTCTCTCCCTTAGACCCATCAAGTACTCAGTTTTCACTGTTTAATAAAATGAGCTGTAACTCTAGTTAAGTGTTGTAACTTAGTCTGGAGTTCATCGTGTCGTTGAGTCAGTTTGGGTCCTCTGAAGAGTCTATATTGTAGTCCGGCAGGAGACTAACTTGTTCTCCCCGAATCAATGATTTGGAGTTAATGGTTCCGGGTCATTAATGTTGTCACTCACATAAGTGAGTGGTCTATTGTTGATGATGTTCTCAATCTCAGCCAGGAGAGTGAGCAACTCAAATAAGTGTATCTGTTTTTTACCAATTGCTTTCTTCAAGCAATTCTTACTGTTTGTATATTCCTCTCCCAGATAGAACCATACCAAGGAGAGGCAACTGGAATATACTTCCACTTTATGTTTGAATTTTGTATATATAATTGTGTGAGTTCGTGCTTAACAAGTCGTTGATGACTGTTCACCAGCCTTGAAATATGTAGCATTGTCAGTCCAAACTGTCTTGGGTACTGAATGCGTGCACAGAATCTCTTAAAGACAGCAACAAAGATTCTGCTGTAAGGTCCTCCACAACATCCAGATAAACAGCTCGTGAGCCAGCACATGTAAACAGTACAATGTACATTTTTTGTTCAGTGTCAACCACCCTACAGTCAATGCTCCTGATAGTCAATGCCTACAGTCTCAAAGGGTCTGGTGAGAGTAACTCTCTCCTCTGGCAAAGCAGGAGGATTTGGTTTCCTATAGGGCTAGCATGAATACACCTACATGTGACACACTCACTCAGGACTGTTTTAAACAGTGATCCTTCCCTTGGGTATCAATAAGTTTTTCTTAATGTAGTTAGTGTCTGTGGTACCCCCATATGATGTACATCATTGTGTGTTTGTCTGATGATTAATGTGGTCAAATAGCTAAATCTAGGTAAAAGGATTGGATGTTTGCTTTTGTATGACAGTTTTGATTTGTCTAATCTCCCTTTACACCTTAGAAGGCCTTCCTCATCTCTGAACAAATTTAGATCCACAACTACTGATGGTACAGATTCTTTTGTTTGTTTCCCATTAGTCAAGAATTCTAACTCTTTATTGTACTCTTTTTGTTGTGCATGGCCTATCCAGTACTTGGTTGCAACTTCTGTATAATTATGATTGTTTTTATTTAGCTGTTTGTTATTGTAGTTAAAACAGTTGTGAGCAAACCTCAAACAGTAGGCTGTGACCCTGACAAGTTTGCTGAAATCAGAATACTGTTCATAATTAGTGATTGGTTCAACCTTTTCATTTGAAAAGATTAAATTTAATGTCAAGTTAACTTGTTCCACAGGCCATTGGTCTGTATTACAGAGCCACTTAGGTCCCATGAACCAAGTTTTGTTTGACTTCAACAACTTGTAGGATAAACCTCTGGTCAGAAAGTCTGCTGGATTTTGTTTAGTGGAACATAGTGAAAGTTTACTTGTAGGCTTTCATTAGCTTCAGCTATTTCTTTTAGCCTATTTCTTACAAAGTATTCTTACTATTAATGCTATCATTCCGTATCCAGGCAAGACAAATCTGACTGTCAAGCCAGATGTGGATATCAGTTATGTCACATCATGGTAAGCATCCTTAAGCAATGAAATGGTTTTAATGGCTAATGCAGCAGCCAATAGTTCCAATTGAGGTATGGTTCGGGTAGTTTGAGAGGTGCAACTTTCCCTTTTGCATAAATTAGATGACTTTCTGTAGGACTTAGAAGATACGCACACCCATAAGCTTGTGTGCTTGCATCAGCAAACACATGAAGTCTCTGGGGCTTATCCCTAAACCCACAGCACCTTTGAATTTTAATGTTCTGCACTTTTGTTAAATCAGCAGCTAACTTCTTCCAAGATTTTTGATCTTCATTTGTTATTGGATCATCCCACCCAACATTTGTCCTCCAAATTTCTTGGAGGAGAATCTTTGATTTTATTGTTGAAGGCAGGAATAGACCCATGGGATCAAAAATTTTGGAAGCCTCTGATAATATTTGTCTTTTAGTATTTGCTTCCTCATCAAGTTTAAAACCTTTAGTACAGATTGAATCATGACTGTTAGAAGTTGCATCCAAATACCAGTTCATACCTAAAGTTTTAACTCTGTCTGATGGCTCAGTAAGACCATTATTATCCTTTAAAATCCTTTTGTTTAAATCCTCATCATTTGAAATCCACTCTCTAAGTTCAAAGTTACCTTGTTGCATAATGTTCTGAGAGTGTTCATAGACTTCAGATAATTCAGATTTTGTTGTTGTTGAGCCTATTAGATTGTCTACGTAAAAATGTTCCTTGAGGAAGTTCAATGTTAAAGAGTTATTAAACTGGTTCAAATGATGTCTAATTGTCAATGCTAATAGGCTAGGTGAGCAATTGGCTCCAAACAACACAACATTAAATATATAGGTTATGAACCCTTTATTCAAATCAAATGGATCCTTGAACCATAAGAACCTAAGTTGGTTCTTATCATATTCATTTTAAGATTTATTCTCAAAAATGCCTTTGAAATGTCACTTTGTACGGCATATTTATCTAACCTGAACCTCAGTAAGATCTTCACAAGGTCAGAAATGAGATTAGGACCCTCAATCAGGCAATCATTCAAACTGTGTTTATCACTGTCTTTGAGGCTACAGTTATATACTACTCTGAGTTTTGTTGTTGGGCATCTTGTCGATAAACACCCCTGTGGGTTAAATAATGACAACCATCTTTTTTAAAAGGGTTATTTGTTACTTCTTCAATGAAGCCTTTCTGTAGCTGTTCTTTGAAGACATCACTGTACTTTTGAATATTATTATCTTGTTTGAGTTTTTTCATTACTTTATATAAATGTCCTTTAGCTACTTTGAGATTATCTCTTAAAGTTGGACAATTTATTTTCCAAGGTAACTCAACAAAATAATTATTGTCTTTGCACTGAATGGTGTCTTCAAATCTTTCTACCATTAACTGATCTTCTGAAGTTTGATTTGTGTCATGTATTCCCACAGATTCTAGCAACCATAAAGTTTGAATTGCCTCATCCAGAGTTTCATTTGATAGTGATGAATTAATGTTGTCAGTTGATACAATATTATTCAAAGTGTTGCTATTCTTACAGGTGTTATGTAGGACTGAGTTGAGGCACATAGTATTTGTTAGTCATGAACTATTTTGGTTTAGGTCTAGGTTGTATTTGGATAGGTCACCCAAAGGGGCTATCCCTGATATAGTCTGATAAGCTATACCATTACCTATCTTTACTATGCCCTTATGAATAAGATTAATATAATCTGCCCCTATTAACATTTCAATGTTAGCTACTGTGTTGTTTGTGATATGTCTATCAGCTATTTTGTAGTGTTTTCCCAAATGATTTATGGTTTGTTCTAGTTTGGGTATAACCAGTTTGTTTTGTCCTACTTTAGAAATAATAACTGCTTCAATTTTCTCTAATTTATTTTCTAAATGTAGTTCCAGGTCAATTGTCTACAGCTATTTTTGTCCGAGTTATCCTTAACAAAGGATGCAATATTGAGTTTTTGTTCATTCGGGTTTGGTGTCAAACCCAATTTATTAACTACATTTTGCGAAACAAATGTTTGTTGAGAACAACAGTCTATAAGACATCTCACTGGAGTGGTGCTACCCTCACTATTCACTAAGTCCAAAGTAATAGTTGGTAAAAGAATCTCAGTGTTTCTTGTTACGTTGTTTGAACAAACAGAATGTCCCATGAAAGTGGCATTTTCTTGATTACCTTTGTTTGGTGGGGGTATCTTTTGAGTTTGAGTACTATTGTTTGGAAACTTTGGTGAATCATACATTGATGAGACATGTCGTAAACTTTTACAAAACTTACAATTGAATCTTAACCTAGATTTACAGTCTTTCTTATAATGTCCCTGGCCAGTACACTTTTTACATAGGTTCAACTGTTCACATCTTTTACCTCTTAAGTTAAAGTCTGAATATTTGTCACACCCAGTACTACTATGTTCATCACTTGCACAAAATTTGCAATGTGGTGTGTAAGTTGAGGCAGCAGTTACATTAAAGTTCTGTAATGTAGGTGTTCGTGTATTACAGTTGGTCACATTTGATTCTACACTATCAAGTTTTGTCTGTTTGGCTGTAGCTAGTTGGTCTCTGGGAACAGTCTTTGGTTTATCCATAGTCTGGGTCTTATTTTGTGTTGGAATATTTCTCAATTTGTAATTAGTTAGGAGAGTTGGAAAGTGTTTTCTGATATTTTCAAGAGTAGGATAATTTTCTCCCGTTTAGAACTAAAACATCTTTAACCCTCAAGGAAGGCACCTAAGAATTATGCCTTGTATAATCCAAGATGAAGCTTTAACATCTATCTCATTGCTAACCAGTTGTCCTATAATAGCTTCTAATTTTGAATAAAAAATTTCCATATCACTATGGTTATCTTTTATGGGTGCAAAATCAATAATTTGTTGAGATAATTCAAATACAATCTCATCTTTATTAATGTAATTACGTTTTAAGAGATCAATAGCTACTTCATATGAATTCCCTACGGCTGGTAAATAGGCTATCAGGTTATAGGCTGGGCCTTTAAGGAAACTAGTTAAGTAGCTAAACTTATCAACATTGAAATATAAGGTTTATTACCTATTAAACTCTCAAATTTTTCAATGAAAGATGGGAATTGTACCGTGTCCCCTTCAAATGTTGGTACTAGCAAAGTGGGTAAAGTAGCCCTAAATTCTTGTGACTCAGGATTTGGCATGCCACTTAAATTTGGTGAAAGTTAGCTCTACTTTGATTAAAATCAGAAGTAGGTTCATGTGGTGTTAAGTCAGTCAAACGAGACTGTAGTCTCCTTATTTGCTGTTCAATTGAGATTACCTGAACATCATTATCAGCGTAAAGGTCTATCAATTGTTCTTCAGCCATTTCGGATTCAACTAACTCTGAAATACTCTCATTAATGGCTATTATTTCCTTCTTTTTAGTTTCCAATTTAAGAATTACACACTCTAAATCTTCCTTACCTGGTTGTGTAATATTGTTAAAAGTGTTCACGGCCTTTGTAACAGCACCCAATTTTCCCCCCCTTTTCTTTTTTAACTTTTTCAATTCCGCACTGTCCATGTTTAAGTCAAAATTGTTTAACTTGGGGATCGTAATGAAATAGAGGACAAGAAGAAATTACCAGAGAAGAGAGAGCACAGACAAAACAGTCAAGTTTTAAATTTGGTTTAATCCCCCCCAAGTACTTATGTGTCACTCAGGTCTAAGCTTATAAGAGAATGAGACTCCTTAAATGTAAATGTTTCCTAGTTAGGCCCTAGGTTGTAGACCTAATTAGGCTTGATTAGGTTAGGCTTAGGCTAGACCATTTAGCCTAATTCTGCAATTTTTGTTAAGTAAGGTTAAGGTTTGTAAATTCCCCACACACGGACCACCAATGTGAAAAATGCTCTGTATGAATTGGTCCACAATTAACCCACCCCTTATATCTCCAGTCTAACTATAGAGTAGATTAAGTCTAGCCCTGTAGGGGTCAGCCTAGAGATTCCGGAAATGGTCCAGAGCGGGCAGATAAATTGAGGTCCACAGTAGGATTCCTCACCAAATTAGGTTAGGGCAATCTACCTTCACCTTTGTTAAGCTATGAGTTGATACTAGGTCTTAGGCCACAATGTAGGCCTAATTTGTCTGACCGAGCTTAATTTAATGAGTTTACTTTAGACTGGGTTAAAACACAATTAGTCACTTACTGCTAGTTATTAGAGAGTCCCTTTTCCTGTCTTGTTTAATTGTTAAGAGCGTACTTGCTGGTGGGGATCTTTTTTCGTTGCCTGTTCTTCTCCCTCCTCTCGTTCCGTCTTGTCGCCCCGTTCCTCGTTTTCGTTCTCCCTTGTTTTCCTTTTTTTTCGGGGCTTTTTCCACCAGCGTGGTCTTGGTTTTTTTTCGGTTGGTTGATCGGTAATGTATATCTATTACCGAGCACGCTCTTGTCACACAGTATGTAAATACTAGTGTGGAGAATAACTCTGGTGAGCAACCAATTGGTTTCATTCACCCAGTTATTGACATAAAAGGAATTTAATAATTGTTAGATTAACTACCTACCTACTCAGTGAACCATTTTCGTTACCTCCCAACTACCCACACATCAGTTTTCCATAACTACTTAAGTTGCTTACCAACTCCAAATGGATTGCTCTGGTGGTAACACATTTGCAAAGACATATATAACCTTTGTTAGATTCCCCTTGTGTTAGAAAATCTAGAAGAGGAAGAACCATTGTTGTCCCAAGGCGATATGATGACTAAGCTGATTGATGCAGCATTGCTTGTATATATTAAGTTAAGGTGTATATATATCCATCTCATAATTGTAAGGTTAGTGAAAAATTCACTTAATTTAGAGCTAGCATTTTTGGGCTCTTGTGGAATCAGTGTTTGGGACTCTGGTGGCATCATTTTGGGGCGTTGCGCGTCCTTTCTACTCGTTTGTGGGATGTCGTACGTACAGGGTGTGGTCGGATAGAGAGCTCTCTTGCAATTCAGTTTGGTTGTTTAGATACAAGATTGTTGCATCGTGCAATAGTCCAGGTTGCGTTGTTGTTGCAAGGTTGAGAAAGAAGACCATAAATAGTACCCCTTTTGTTTTTATATTAAATTCATGTAACTAAGATCTAAGGTAGGCCCGCATCGAGTCAGCAACCCTGAGGTAGGACCTAATAGGATCTCAAATCCGTAAGTTTTAATTTTAGCTTAACTTGGGCTGTAGGTAGAACTGGCCCTTTAGAATTTGGCCGTTCACTGCTCAGCTGGGATTTTGAACCCAACAAATAAATAAAATAACATGGTCCTTCAGAACCGGATTCTACCCCAAGACTGAGTCAGTGACTATTTTTCGGCAAAGTTCTGATTGTGCAAATTGTAGCCCAAGTTAGGCCTAGACGGGTTGAGTATTATTGAGTTAAGGTCCCAGGGTAGAAAGTTTGGTCGCCCAATTGCGAAACTTGGCCAGTCGTCTGTCGTTGTTTTTGGCCTACATTTTACCGATTTGGTTAATTTTGGGTTATTATTGAATTAAGGTCCCAGGGTAGGAAGTTTAGTTGCCCAATTGCGAAACTTGGCCAGTCGTCTGTCGTTGTTTTTGGCCTACATTTTACCGGTTTGGTTAATTTTGGGTTATTATTGAATTAAGGTCCCAGGGTAGAAAGTTTGGTCGCCCAATTGCGAAACTTGGCCAGTCGTCTGTCGTTGTTTTGGCCTACATTTTACCGGTTTGGTTAATTTTGGGTTATTATTGAATTAAGGTCCCAGGGTAGAAAGTTTGGTTGCCCAATTGCGAAACTTGGCCAGTCGTCTGTCGTTGTTTTTGGCCTACATTTTACCGGTTTGGTTAATTTTGGGTTATTATTGAATTAAGGTCCTGGGGTTGAAAATTTGGTATTCCATACTAGTGTTTGGTTAGTACCCCCACCCAGCAATTCAGTTTATTTGAAAGTAAAATTTGCGTTTGATCAGTTTGGTTAAGTATTTCTGCCAATTCAGCTCATTGGCATTGAGCCCAATTGTTGTTTGCATTGAAGATGAGTGCATCTGAATTGAACAAATTTATAAAAAGGAGAAGCGCCTACAAAGGTCTAATTACAAAGGTCATTGCCACTATAGATTCTGCCATAGAGCAAGAGGATTTACGCTTAGTGACTGCGCAGCTTTCCATATTAGAAACTAAAAAGGTTGCTCTAAGTGAGGTAAATGTTAAAATTGAGGCTCTTATAGAAGAGGATGAAATAGAAAATAACATAATTTACTTTGAAGAGATTATTGATGATATAATTAAAGTAGGCCTCCGAGCAAAAGAGTTTAGCAGCTCAGTACAGTTAGAGACCAGGTCTAATAGTGAAACACAACACTCAACAAATGATGTTTGTGAAGTTAAAGTTAACAGATCTGTAGTTCAATTACCGAGGCTTGTACTCAAACCATTTTCTGGGAGTATTCAGGAATGGCAAGGATGGGCAGACAGTTTCAATCAGCAGTTCATTCTAGTCAAGTGTTAAGTGCCGTGGAGAAGTTTAATTATTTGCAGTCCCTCTTGGAAGGGGAGGCAGCAAAGACTATAGCAGGATTAGCATTAACAGAGGCTAATTATAATGTGGCTTGGGATATATTAAAGAAACGGTTTGGTAAGCCAGAGATCTTAATTAAAAGCCACTTCCGTGCACTTTTAGCTATACCGCCTGTTAATAATCCTAATAGTGTCAAGTAGTTACGGCAGTTATATGATGAATTTGAAATTAGAACTAGGTCCCTGGATAACTTGGGTGTAGGAATGGAAAGGTATGGTATAATGTTGGTTCCTACACTGGAGTCTAAATTGCCTAGCTCAATTTTGCTTGAATTAAGTAGGGTACACTCTACAGAACATGTGTACATCCCCCTTCAGCAGATGTTAAGTCTTTTAGGCACAGAATTAGCAAGACGAGAGGGAATTGAGTTTGCACAGTGGGATGGTAAACAAGGGGACAAAGGCAGGCACAGCACCAAAGTTTCCACAAAAAGGAATAACCCAGGTACAGTGTCAGCTCTACATGCATCCTCTGAGAATAAATTAAAGGGAATCAAGGAATGCATATTTTGCGAAGGCAACCACAAGTCATATAAATGTGAGGTGGCTGAGGCATTACCCTTTGAGGAGAGAAAGGACAGGGTAACTAAGTCCACAGCATGTTTTAAATGTTTTTTGAAAGGTCACAGAGCAAGGTTTTGTAAGTTTAAAAATTTGTGCAAAAAATGTCATGGTAGGCATCAGCCATTATTGTGTGAACACACTCCTAGTAGGCTTACCCCAGAAGTAGAGACATCCGTGGCACATGCCACTGCTATGCAAGGGAGTAAAAGTAAAGGGGGATTATTGCAAACAACTGCAGCCTTATTAATTGGGAATGAGGGAGAAGCTACTGTAAGAGTGTTGTTTGATAGTGGTAGCCAGTGTAGTTTTATTAAGACCAGAATTTCCAGAAAATTGAAGTTTAAAGAACTTAAGAGGGAAAATTTAAGAATTTCTGGGTTTGGGGGTTCCATTCAAAACCGAACCAAATTTAAGAAGGTAGAAGTTCTGGTTAAAGGGTTGTTACCGTAAAGTCCCACTATCAAGGTCCAAGCTGTAGAGATTGAGGAACTTTGTGCTCCAGTCACTACTTGTTTAGATATGGCATGTGTCCAAGAATTGCAAGTTAAAGGAATTAATTTGGGCAATAATAAGTTTGAAGGAACAGAAGATATTAGTCTTTTGATTGGAGCTGACTATTATTGGGACTTCATCACTGGTAATATTGTCCGCACATCTCGAGGCCCGGTAGCTATTGAAAGTAAGCTAGGCTCGATGCTACATGGTAGTTATTGCAATGAAATGGAAGTTAAGGCTCTTTTTGTTAAGATTGAGGAGGGTGGAGGGTAGAGATAGAGAGGGTGGAGGCACCGACGCGGCAGCAAGACTACATAATTTGAGTAGAGGATGTGCACCATTAAACGCTATTTCCACTCGTTCATGCTCACCCAAAACATCATGCCCCAGTATTACATTAGCGCATAGATGCTTTAAAGCAGTGAATTTGACGTCTTGAAAAACATGAGTATCGTACTCAAGTTGTGCATGACACACACCAGCGGCCCTCGCTGAAAATGCTGTAGAAGCCATGGAAATGCTACTGGAGCAGGGAAGCAATTGCAAAGAATTGTGCAGACAAAACTCTGTGCAGATGAAACTTTCCGAGCTTCCAGTGTCGACGAGAGCATCGGCCATTATGCCATTAATCTTTACTCGTAGGAGAGCTTTCGATAAACTGCCAGGAATTGATGCAGAAATGGTAGCCAAATATGGAGCTGCCGCAGAGGTAGGTTTAGCAGCAGCAGATCGGCAGACTTTAGCGAAGTGTCCTTTTTTAGTGCACCGGCCACAAACAGCCTCTCGAGCAGGGCATTTGTTCCGAGGGTGTCGAGGAAATCCGCAGAAGTAGCACTTCTGCACTACAGTAGCTGACATGGCAGAATCTTCAGGAGCGTCCGACTCAATTGGGCTGTATTCTGATCGGTTAGATAAAGGCGTTTTTGGCTTGTTTTCTGATTCGTCCATGGCAACAACAGATGAATGATAAGTGGGGTATGATTCGGCCTGTAGCTGTGCAGCGTCCAAGGCCCGAGCCTGATCGTAGGCAGTTTGAAGATCTAAAGTTCTGTTTTCCAACAATCGCTGGCGAATCGCTGAGGATCGAAGTCCACTGATGAAGGAGTCACGAATGGAGTCATCACGACATTGCACTGCAGTACTGTCGCGAAAGTTGCAGTCACGACTGAGTTGTTTCAGTGCTTGGAGAAATGTATCGAGTGACTCCCCAGTCTCCTGTTTGCGGACTGCGAGCAAATGTCTAGCATAGATTTCATTCTGAGGCTTTACGTAAATTCCTTCGAGGATAGCTATAGCGTCTTCATAGGTATTGCAGTCACTTATAAATTCATAGACAGTAGGTGTAACATAGTTCACCAGAAGAGCCAATTTGTCCAAAGTATTGTCAGCTAATGATGAGAGGAAGTTATTGAATGTGCGGAACCAGTGATTCCATTCCTTAGCTGCGTTAGCACAGTTGGAGTCTGTATTAAATCTTTCAGGCCTCAGAAATTTTTCCATGATATGAATGAGTTGAATAAATTGTTATGAAAAGGCCAATGAATTCAACGTTTAGAGGCTTTATTCAACTAATTCAAACATAATTCATAATCGAGATTACATCTGAAACAGAACAGAAATAATAATTAAACACAATGAAAACATAATAGCAGTTAGCAAAAGTAAGTAAAGTTAAATTTACAACACCCCCAAACCCAGAAATTCTTAAATTTTCCCTCTTAAGTTCTTTAAACTTCAATTTTCTGGAAATTCTGGTCTTAATAAAGCTACACTGGCTACCACTATCAAACAACACTCTTACAGTAGCTTCTCCATCATTCCCAATTAATAATGCTGCAGCTCTTTGCAATAATCCTCCTTTACTTTTACTCCCTTTCATAGCAGTGGCATGTGCCACTGATGTCTCTACTTCTGGGGTAGGCCTAGTAGGAGTGTTTTCATACAATAATGGCTGATGCCGGCCATGGCAGTTTTTGCACAAAATTTTAAACTTACAAAACCTTGCTCTGTGACCTTTCAAAAAACATTTAAAATATGCTGTGGACTTAGTTACTGTGATAGCGTGGGGTAGACACCCCAGTTAGGTTACTTAGGTTCTAGCAAACAATCAAAAGCACTTACCGGTGCGTTGAATTAGATATTCCTTTGAAAGCCTACCATTAGATTTCTGTGTCCCACAAACGGCCTACCTAACTCTCTCTTACATTACCAACTTAGAAGCTATAGATATTACCCCTAACTATACTTAAGTACGGACAACTTTCTACCCCATTTGTCACCTTAGAACCACCACCTAATTATACTCAGCACCAAATGATTAGGTCAGATAGGAAAAAACATCTCTAGGCTAGCCCAAAACAATACGAACAGCCGCGTTGGTTCGTTTATGACTCGCTCTTGCCATTCAGCTTAGATTTAGTGATATTTCCCCTTTAGTGACTTTTAGACTATATACATATATATATACACACACGTCACCTCACTCCTCCCCTACAAGTTTAGTCTGTCAGGGGGATGAGGGACCCTAGACGACCTGCGGAGCGGGGTTGATGTAGTAGGATTAGATGCAACCTCTATAGGCGGGCGAGTTGAACCATTTTCCGGAGGATCAGTTCTCTCTTCCGGAAGACTCTGGTCCTTCTGCAATTCACGTTCCCATATCTGGTCCTGATGGCGTTTAATAGAACGACCATCTTCTAGTTGGCACTTGAAGGAACCAGGGCCCGTTCTCTCCTGGACAGTTGCAGGAACCCATTTTGGTCCAGCCCCATAGTTGCGAATCATAACTGGATCATTAGGTTGCGCCTCTATAATTCTCCCTCTTTTAGTGTCATGGTACAGCTTCTGTTTTTCCTGATGGCGTAAAACTCGTTGTTGTAACGTTTCGTTTGGACGTAACAAATCGAAAACTGAACGAATTCCCCGGCCAATCATAAGTTTAGAGGGAGACCCCCGTCGTGGTGTGAGGTGTTATTCGATATTTAAACAAAAATTTATCCAACGCCACTTGCATTTCCTCCCCACGAGAATGACGCAAGGCCGACTTGAAAGTACGGACCATGTTTTCCGCGAGACCGTTAGTAGACGGGTGGAAAACACTAGACCGGACGTGTCTAATGCCATTTAGGTGGACGAAGGAACAAAATTCCTCACTGGTAAAACAAGTACCATTGTCGGAAACCAGGACTGTGGGTAAACCCCATCGAGCGAAAACCGAACGGAGTAAGCGAATAGTAACACCCGAAGTCGTGGAAGTGGTTGGAAGAATTTCCACCCACTTAGAGTAGGCGTCCACAATGACTAGGAAATAAGTATTATTTATAGGACCTGCATAGTCAACATGGATCCTATGCCACGGTATAGTAGGCCATTCCCAAGGATGAAGTGGACTTTTCCTTGGGAGATCTCTGTTCTCTAGGCAGCTTTGACAGGAACGAACCAATGATTCGAGTTCTCCATCTAAACCAGGCCACCAGAAATAAGCTCTCGCCAGCTCTTTCATTTTTGTTGTGCCCATGTGTTCAGCGTGAAGTTCCTTCACTAAATTCGACCTGCCTTTATTTGGAATAATCACTCTGTGGCCGCATAAGAGACAGCCATTTTGAATGGAAAGGCCAGACTGACGTTGATAAAAAGGCTGTAATTCACTCTCAACCTTAGTAGGCCAACCAACTGAGCAGAAATGGATGACCCTAGACAGAATATGGTCTGATTTTGTCCACTGCTCTATTTGTACCGCAGATACTGGAGTGGATTCCAAAAACTCCACCAAGTGAACCCATTCTGTAGGTATAGGTACACAATCATTTGGATTTTCTAAGGGCAACCTACTTAGCGCATCAGCCGTACCTAGAAGTTTACCTGACCGATGTACTAAGTCAAATTTATAGGCTTGTAGAATCAGTGCCCATCGTTGAATCCTACCTGAGGCCATAACTGGAATATTTTTATAAGGTGAAAATAAACCTAAAAGAGGCTTATGGTCAGTAATTAGTTTAAATTCATGACCCCCATAGATAGAAATGAAATTTTTTTACTGCAAATACTAAGGCTAATGCTTCACGTTCCACTTGTGCATATCATCTTTCAGTCTCAGTTAGTGTTCTAGAAGCAAAACAGATAGGCCTATCTACACCATCAATGTGGTGAGATAACACTGCCCCAATTCCATAAGAACTGCTGTCTGCTGAAACTACGAGAGGAAGTTTAGGATCATAATGCACTAGAAGAGTGGACTTTAGTAGTACGTCCTTGGAAGCCTCACATGCTTCCTTTTGAGTTTTCTCCCATCTCCACTGTTCCCCAGATCGTAATAGCTTATTTAGGGGTTCAAGGAAAGTCGATGCATTAGGCAAAAATTTCCTATAAAATATGAAAATAAAAACCTACTCTAATAGACAGAGTTTATTTCCACGACAGTTTCGACGCCCACTGGCATCCTCCTCGGGTGGATACAGAAACACGAATGAACCAAAACAAGAGGGAAAAACAGTCCAGGGACCGACCGTTAAGACGAAAGATTTTAAGTTTGCTTTGGCGTTCAAATATTCGTCTACCGTGAAAAGTAAATTGGTTAGGAATAACGTGGCAAAAGAGGAACAAGCCTGTGTCTACAGCATTCCCTGTAAAAGTTGTGATTTAGTATACGTGGGAGAAACTGGAAGAAATATTGAAACCCGTATTAAAGAACACAAATATGCCTTCAGAAGTTGTAATACTAATAATGCCATTTTTTATCACGCCAGCCAAAATAATCATGCTATAGATTGGGAATCAAGTAAGGTACTTTATAAATGTAATAATTATGTCAAAAGAAAAATAATAGAATCTGTGTGTATAGAAAAAGTAGATAATTTTAATTTGTGCGAAGGTACTTATAAGTTAGACCCTTTAATGAGATTCTTGGTCAAAAAATCCCTTACGGAGTCGTGGGAACGTGTTCGAACCTAAGTGTGAATTTCTTAAATGTCTCTGGATTGGAATGTTTCCTTACTCGCCTTTAGTAAATGTAATAATGGAAGTAATAAATGTGGAAATAAATATAAATGCAACAGATGTAATAATAAAGGTAATATTATAAATTTAATAATTAGGGTAAAGGTAATAATAATAAATGTTAAAAAATGTAAATGTAATAATAAATGCAGTAATTATGTCAAAATATTAGAATCTGTATGTATAGAACAAGAAGATAGTTTTAATTTGTGGGAATGTACTTATAAGCGGACCCTGTAATAAAATGCCCTTCCAGTGTCGGGAGAACGGTATCTAACCTAGGTGCGAATTTCTCTGGATTGTTTCCTAATCGGCTTTTTTCATTCGTTTTTCGGTTTATAAGTTCTGTATAATAAACAATAATGTAATAACCAATGTAATAATAATTTATAATTTCCGTAATAAATAATTATGCAATATTAAATGTAATAAAATTAATAATAAATTCAATAATTAGGTAAGAAAAATATAATAGAATCTGTATGTTTAGAACAGGAAGATAGTTTTAAATTTGCGCGAATGTACTTAATGAAAATGCCCTTCCGGTGTCGGGAGAATGGGATCTAACCTAGGTGCGAATTTCTTAACGGTCGGTCCCTGGACTGTTTTTCCCTCTTGTTTTGGTTCATTCGTGTTTCTGTATCCACCCGAGGAGGATGCCAGTGGGCGTCGAAACTGTCGTGGAAATAAACTCTGTCTATTAGAGTGGGTTTTTATTTTCATATTTTGACCTTCACGTAGAAAAAAGTGAAGTTTTTTGCATTTCCTATAAAAGTTTAGGAGACCTAAATAAGCTTGTATCTGTGTGATGTTTTGTGGAGGTGGTGCATTTTTTATTGCTTCTAGTTTATCCATCGTTAGATGAATGCCTGAGGCATCTATGCGGAACCCTAAATATGAAACATCGTTAGTAACCCATGAACACTTTTCTCTCTTTAGCTTAAGTCCGGCGTCCCGGAGTCTTTTTAGAACTGTGGTTAATCTAGTTAGGTGTTCTTTTTTAGACGAACCTGAAATGAGGACATCATCTAGAAAGCGAAGTACCCCTGGAATGTGACCTAGAACTTGGTCCATTGTCCTCTGAAAAATACCCGGAGCCGATGCTATTCCATAGCATAGCCTATTGTACTTATATAGGCCTCGGTGCGTATTTATGATAGTTAATTCTTTAGAGTTTTCATCTAAACTTAGTTGAGCATAGGCTTGGGACATATCGAGTTTTGTGAAATATTTACCCCCAGCAAGAGAGCTAAATAATTCATCAGGCTTGGGTATAGGATAGCAATCTAGAAGGACGGCTCTATTTGCTGTTAAACGGTAATCCCCACATAACCGCACGGACTTGTCCGGTTTTAGTACAGGAACTACTGGGGCAGCCCACTTAGCGTGTGTGACTGGTTCAATAATTTTATCTTTTAGCAGCCTGTCAATTTCTAAATCTACCTTCTCCCGCAGTGCATGCGCAATTGAACGAGCCTTACAAAATTTCGGAGTTACATTAGGATCTACTTCTATGCAGACCTGATGGCCTTTTAGGTTGCCTACTTCAGGCCCAAAAACAGAAGAAAACTCCCTTAACATTGAGTCTATGTCAGATGGATATGAGAGTGTATGCACATCTGCCTGACCCCTTGGCAAGATTTTGTCAATTGGCATTTTCAAAGCATCAATCCAATCACGGCCTAGTAGAGTAGGCCCTTGCTCATCCACCACTAAAAGGGTTAAGGGATGAGACAAAGTTTTCTGGTTGAGTGTAACTGTGACATATGCTTCTCCACAAATAGGTATTTGTATGTCCCCATACTTCTTCAAAATCGTTTTAGATGCATGTAGTTTAGGTGTGTTTTTGAAAATCTTATCAAAAACTGCCTTGGACATGACCGTCCGGGCAGCACCCGTATCCAATTCTAGAGGAACTGTAATTCCATTTAGGCCTACCTCTACAATATATGGGCCTGTATTTTTCCCACTTTGCTGCTCATAAAATAGGTACTCCACTCCAATGTTCGAAGTATTTCCCTTTTGAGGATTTACACTAGAAATGTTAAAATTAGAATTTTCACCCTTCGTTTCTTTGAAAAACACACTTTAGCTATGTGGCCTATTTTACTACAGTTTCGGCAAACTGCTTCTTTAAAAGGGCAATCCTTCTTCCAATGGTGTTTTCCACACCCTGTACATGGCTTGGAAGGCTTAGTAGAATTAGTAGGTTTAGTCGTATTCGCCTCATACCTATTATTTGCCTGTCTAGTAGGCTCATTAGGTCTGCCAGGCCTAGAAGATTTAAAGCTATTTACGTGTTGGCCTTTACTACTGTGATTTCCAAAAGCTCTAACATCTTTAGCAGCTGCTTCTCTAGCCGTAGCTATTTCTACAGCCTGACTAAAAGTTAGGTCCTGTATGGCTAATAGGGCTCTCTGGGTAGACTCCTCTTTGAGACCCATTACAAACCTATCTCTTAGCATTTCATCTAATTTGTCCCCAAATTTACACGTACGGCTATGGCTTTTTATTCCTGCAACAAACTCTGCAATGCTTTCATTTCCCGTCTGATGCCTTGAATAAAATTTGAAACGTTCATAGAGATGAGAACTACTCGGGGTTTGTAGTGATCGGTTAGGGCCTGTACCAATTCATTATAGGTGCAGGTTTCCGGTGCTTTAGGAGAAACTAGGTCCATAACTAAACCAAACGTTTTAGGGCCTATTATAGTTAAAAAGGTAGGTACTTTCTTAGCATCAGGAATGGAATTTGCCTCGAAAAACAACCTCACCCTAGTGGCATAAGCTTCGAAGTCCTCCCCAGAGTCTTCGTAGGGGCTTATATGGCCAATCACCGACATGCTAGAGCAGGGGTGGGGAACCTTTTTTCATTGGAAGGCCGCATTTCATTTAACCAACCCTATTAGGCCGCATGCTGAGAATTTAACATATACAGTACAACAAAATGTCATATTTTAGTCTACAATCTACATATTTACTAATTTTAAATCAAACTTGATAATACGTGAGGGCTTTTATAATAAATAAAAAAATTCAGCAAGTGCACATTTATTTTTGGGGGAAATAATTGACAATAGAACTAATATTAAGTGAAAAATTATATTAAGTGAAATGATGTTAATATGATATTAAGTGAAAAATGATATTAAGTGAAATGATGTTAATATGATATTAAGTGAAAAAGATAAACCATTTAATGACTTTTTTGTGACTGCTTATTGCGGGACGGGAGTCGTACATTTGGTTCCAACATCGTTGACCGTAGTTTTAGTTCGTCCTCCAGGTGAATATTCGTCATCTGAGATCTCAAGCGCGTTTTGATTTGAGTCACATATGAAAACGTTGATTCACAACAGTAGGTTGTGCCGAAACAAGACAACATTCGACGAGCATGTTGGCGCAGACGTGGGTATTCAACGGCACTTTTCCATATTTCAACAGGATCCTTCTTAGTATCAAATAGAGACAAGGATATTATCTTCTAATAGCTCAATCAACTCCATCTGTAAATCTTCAGGTGCTTTGGAGACATCAACCAGGTGTGGTTCGAAAGCTAGTTTCAGTGTGAAGTCAAGTTTCTCAAAATCTTCAAATCTTTCATCGTATTCTTCAATCAGGGAGTCTAGGACAGCTGTATATTCTTTCACATCGCATTCCCTTAATGATTTGCTTGTATCTTCTTCATCAATTACCTTTGCCAGTTCAGGGAAGTGTTCAGCTGAAAGTTCCGATCGGGTAAGGATAGTTTTGAAAAAGCGCAACTTCCTCCGAAAAGCCTGGATTTTTTGCCACATTTCAAATATAGATTTAGTTTTACCTTGCAAAGAAATATTCAGGTAATTTTGCTTTGACATTACGTCATACAAAAATGCAACATTTCTGCAGAAATCCTTTTATGACAATTCACATGGTTCATTGAGTTCCTCAAAAAATCTTGTGATTTGTTTTCGCAAAGACAAAAGTTTTTCAAAGACTTGCCCTTGTGACAACTAGCCAGAGCTGGGCACCGCAAACTCAAAATCACTTCCGCAATCGCAAATCCGCAAACTCAAACCTTACCTTCCGCAACCGCAAATCCGCAAACTGCTTGCCATTTTTGGTGCCGCAAACGCAAATCCGCAAACGCAAACCATATTTCCAATTTTTACAGTGCTGGGCACTTCCGCAAACACTTCCGCAAACCGCAAATTCCGCAATCGCAATTTTAACTATAAAATGTATCCTCCTGCAAGTAAATAGTAAATAAATTAAATAATAAATTTAATCATTTGAATTTCATAAATTTTGAGACTTAGACACATTAGAGAAGACTGTACTGTAACTGTAGTAACTGTACACACATTACATTACACAAGTTAAATTAAGTTAACACTGTGACTGTAGCCCAGTGGCCACGTGGGAAATTTGCGGAAAGATTTGCGTTTGCGGTCTTAGTTCCGCAACGCAAATTCACTCATTTGCGATGACTTTGCCGCAAACGCAAATCCGCAAACGAAAAACATACTTCCGCAATTGCGGAATTTGCGGTTTGCGGACGTGTTTGCGGAAGTGCCCAGCTCTGCAACTAGCGCACTTTAGAATGATACGGAAGATCCACAGTGAATGTTTCATCATCAAGCATAAGCATATTGCGAAACTGGCGATGTCGTGATGCATTTGCTCTAATGTAGTTCACAATACGTATAACTTTACTTAATGTGTCACTTAAAACAGTAGATTTGGCACAGAGATTCTGTTGATGCAAATACAGTGAAAGGAAATCAAGCTATCTGGATTTGGCAGTACTTTTTGTAGTAGCACAACAAATCCTGCACATTTTCCTCTCATGGAAGGTGCACCATCTGTGCATACACTTACTAAATTACATAAATTCAGTTTCGCTTCACGGCATTTTCTTTGAAGAGAGACAAGACGTCAATTCCACGTGTCTTCCCCGTAAGGGTACCCAAAGCTAGTAACTCCTCGTAGCATTGAAAATCTGCAGTTATAACACGAATAAAAAATGACACTTGCGCTGAGTCAGTAATATCAGTGGACTCATCCAAGGCAATCGAATAATAAGTATTTTCGCTTTGCATATTGTATGAAGTTGTTCAGTTACATTGAGGGCTAATTCATGTTGCCGATCAGTTATGGTCCTTCTTGAAAGAGGTAGTTGTTTGTATTTGTTAACTTTGTCTGAATCTAAAGAGGCTACAACTTCAACAATGCATTCTTTTATGATTTCCACATCACTATATGGCTTACCTCTTTTTCCAAGTATATATGCTACTTTATAAGTTGCTTCAGTGATTTCAGTCCCAGGCCTGACATCGTTTTAAATACTTGCTGTTGTTGCTGCTTTGAAGTTTCATCTTCGTAAGTGCAGACTTTCGGGGTTCTCCTTCCAATATAGCATACTTGTGGTTCTTATGAGTTGCATAATGCTGATATGCATTGTGTTTCTTCACTGTTGCAATTATGACGTTGCAGAGCAAACACATCATTTTATCTTTTTCAGCAACTATGAAATACTGCAATTCCAATTCTTCATGGAATACTCTGTTCTCTTCCTTTAATTTTCTTTTCACAGTTTTTGACATGATTGGGGTACCAGAAGATTTATAAATAAAAATGGTACACGAATTGATCAAAGATTTACAGTTTTAAAGGAAACAAGCGTGCGTGTCACTATCGGAGAATCGTCAGTAACTGTCATCCAGTCAGCCAGTCGAGTTGATCGTTGATAGGTAAGGGCGTAAGCCGTAAGGCAACGCTGCCAGTTTCAACTGGCAGCGTTGCCATATTTCCTATTGTTCAAGCCATAAAGAAGGCTTGTATGTGTAAGAAGCAGTGAAGCTGAAACCATGATCTAATGAAATAGCCTAAAGCCCTAAAGGGGTATCAGTTGCTGTCCATTATCGTACGGTATGAATTCTGAATGTCAAACAGGCAGAAGGCCGCAACTAGTACCCCAAAAGGCCGCATGCGGCCTTAAGGCCGCAGGTTCCCCACCCCTGTGCTAGAGCAAAACCGAATTAGGCCAAATCACGTGAAGTAGGTTAGATTAGGTTTAAATTTGATCTAGTTACTCCCCAGTTAGGGCTGAATAGTGAATTTTATTAGAGTTAGGGCTGAGTAGGAATTAGTTTTAGAGTTAGGGCTGAGTAGGAATTAGTTTTTGAGTTAGGGCTGAGTAGGAATTAGTTTTTGAGTTAGGGCGGAGTAGGAATTAGTTTTAGAGTTAGGCCGACGGGACCTACGCTATAGTACGGTAGCTTACCCACACAAACAAACCAAATCGGACGACCCACTAGGCTACATCCAATTTTCCAAACAACCACTTGAACCCAATAAGCCAAATTAAACCAATGAGCCAAATTTGACCCAATGAACAAAATTTAACCAAATGAGCCAAATTCAATCCAATGAGCTTAATCGAATCCCATGAGCTTAATTGCATCCCATCCTCGTCGCCAAATGTGATAGCGTGGGGTAGACACCCCAGTTAGGTTACTTAGGTTCTAGCAAACAATCAAAAGCACTTACCGGTGCGTTGAATTAGATATTCCTTTGAAAGCCTACCATTAGATTTCTGTGTCCCACAAACGGCCTACCTAACTCTCTCTTACATTACCAACTTAGAAGCTATAGACATTACCCCTACTATACTTAAGTACGGACAACTTTCTACCCCATTTGTCACCTTAGAACCACCACCTAATTATACTCAGCACCAAATGATTAGGTCAGATAGGAAAAAACATCTCTAGGCTAGCCCAAAACAATACGAACAGCCACGTTGGTTCGTTTATGACTCGCTCTTGCCATTCAGCTTAGATTTAGTGATATTTCCCCTTTAGTGACTTTTAGACTATATACATATATATATACACACGTCACCTCAGTTACCCTGTCCTTTCTCTCCTCAAAAGGTAAAGCCTCAGCCACCTCACATTTATATGACTTGTGGTTGCCTTCGCAAAATATGCATTCCTTGATTCTCTTTAATTTATTCTCAGAGGATGCATGTAGAGCTGACACTGTACCTGGGCTATTCCTTTTTGTAGAAACTTTGGTGCTGTGCCTGCCTTTGTCCCCTTGTTTAACATCCCACTGTGCAAATTCAATTCCCTCTCGTCTTGCTAATTCTGTGCCTAAAAGGCTTAACATCTGCTGAAGGGGGATGTACACATGTTCTGTAGTGTCCCTACTTAATTCAAGCAAAATTGAGCTAGGCAATTTAGACTCCAGTATAGTGTATAGCTGGTTCCTTCTTGGTGCTACTTGTAGTTGCCGGGAAGGAAGGATACGAGAGGCAAGCTATCGCTTTGTTGGGTATCTCTTTTAGGGGCCTCTCGTGTCCTCTTCTCTCCCTGTCGTTTGGGGGGTTGGCGTCTTGAAGGAAAAGCCGGTCGTTTTCAGAGTTTATTGAGTTCTTGGTTGGCTGAGGTTATTTTACAGAAGATTTTGTTATTCTATATACAGCTGAATTAATTAAATATATATATATAAATTTATGTACAATACTTATTTATAAAGATTATATATGATTCTTAAAATTACACAATGATAAAATATATACAATTTGGTACGCGCAAAATTGGTTTGTCGGTAACTAATATAAAAATAATATAAATGCGGAAAATTAACTGCGCGGCCCCACACTACTGCCCACCCCGAGAAGCGGAGCACGTATATCAAAAGTAGAAATATTCGGGTCTTGATTTGAATCGGATCCTTCGTCCAGCTCGCGTTGATCCTCGGTCGGCCTCGTTTCCGGTTGTTGCGTTGTCCTGCGCGCCCGTCCTGAGGTCTGTATTTGCTACCTCCGAGGTGCGTCCTCCATCGTCCTTTTTCCTTGCGTGCTTTTTCTCCGATCCGATGTCGTCCGATTGTGCGCCCGGTACCTGTGTGGGACCTGAAACTATATACGCCGGTTTTAAACGATTAATTGAAATGGCTTCTGATGATCCGTTAGTTTTTTCTATTACGAAGTACTTATCGTGGCGTTCGAGAACACGGAAAGGTCCTTGATATGGTGCCTCGAATGGTTTTCGAACGCGGTCGATGCGTACCCATACGTGGCTTGATTTGTGGAGTTCCGATGGAATGAATGATTTGGGGGCTGAGTGAATGTTTCCTTGAGAGAGTTGGGCGAAATCGATTTGCGTCATTTTCTTGGCTAATTCGGAGATGAATTTTGAATTGGATTTTGACGACGAATTGGCGATCATTGGCCTCGGGCATAATAGGGTGGTTCCGGTGACGGTGGTGAACGGTGAATAACCCGATTCGTTGGGGAGACTGCGTAAACCAAGGAGAACTATGGGTAAAGCGGGGAGCCAATCTTGTTTTCGAGCGATGATTGCTGTCTTGATGGTGCGATGAGATCTTTCAATTATTCCGTTGGTCTGAGGGCGATACGACAAAGTTCTTAGTCGGTGAAATCCGATGAGAGCTGAGAGTTCCCTAAAGAGTTCGGATTCGAATTGGGATCCGCGGTCCGTTATGACTTGCAGTGGTACACCAAATCTTGAAATCCATACATCGAGAAATGCGTGTGCTATTGATGTGGCTGTAGTATCAATCAGAGGATATGCTTCTATCCATCTTGTGGCACGATCGATGCAGGTTAGGAGACATCTATATAGGGAAGGATATGTTTGACCGGGCAAAGTGGTTGGCGGTAAGGGACCGACGATGTCGATATGTACCGTTTCAAATCTTGAACTTGGTAAATCGAAGGGGTTATTTCTGATTTTGTATGGCGAGAAATTTTTGAGGATTGACATGATTCACAATTTCGGGACCAAGTTCGAATATCCTTATTCATTGAGGGCCAAAAGTATCTTGATTTAATGATACGAAGTGATTGCTTGATGCCTGGATGAGAAATATTATGAAATTGATTGAAGATGGAAGATCGATGCTGCTTGGGAACAAAAGGACGGGGATATGGCGTGGATGTATCGCAATATAAAGTTGTATTTTCTGGAAACGGGAACGGCTTGAGACGTGGGAGAAATTCTTGCGTTTCTTGATCTTTTTGTTGAGATTCCGCGATTGCTGATAAATCGAAAGCGTCGATATGTACTGCGTTTACGTTGCGTGAAAGGCAGTCCGCTACGACGTTTTCGGATCCACAGATATGTATTACATCGCATACGTATTCCGTGATGGCAGACCAATGACGTTGTTGTCGGTCTGTCTTGGCTCGTAAGGGACTCTTGTAGGCAGAAACCATCGGTTTGTGATCCGTGAAGAGTATTACTTGACGACCTTCTAAAAATTGACGGAAATGCAGGACGGCTAGGTATGCTGCGAGTAATTCTCTATCGTATGCGGCGTACGCTTGCTGAGTTGTAGTTAATTTCTTGGAAAAGAAGGCGATGGGAACTGGTGTGCTGTCGATTATTTGATGAAGAACTGCTCCAGCTGCTATTTGTGAGCAGTCCGTAACTAAATGAAGGATTGAGCTTGATGGAAGAGGATGACAAAGCGTAACGGCGTTCCGTAGTGCATCCTTGACATCTTGAAAGGCTTGAATTGCTTCGTCGTTCCACTGTAGACTTTTGCTTTTGACTTGAGTTCTGACGATTTCACTTAAAGGTGAGACTAAATCGGCGTAACGGGGTATCATATGGCGATAGAATCCCGTCATTCCTAGGAATCTTCTGAGGCTTTGGTAATCTTGCGGTTGGGGAATATCTTGAATTTCGGAGACTTTGTTTACAGGAGGACGAATGCCTGCTGGGGAAACTTCATGACCCAGAAATTCAATTTTGGATTGCTGAAATATGCATTTTTCTAAGGAAATTCTTAAATTGTGTTCTTGAAGGATCTTGAATACGCGTTCTAAGTCTTTCAAATGGTCAACTGCGTTATTTGAATGGACTAAAATATCGTCGAGATACACAAATACGCAGTCAACTCCTCTGAAAATTGTATCCATGAAGCGTTGAAATGTTGCAGGGGCGTTTCTTAAACCAAATGGCATGTATAAATACTGAAATAAACCAAATGGAGTTGTTATAGCCGTTTTCTCGATATCTTCTGGGAGGACTGGAATTTGGTGATATGCTCTGACTAGATCGATTTTGCTAAAGCATGATTTTCCGTGCAGAGATGTTGACAGACTTCTTATATGAGGAAGTGGATATCTGTCCGGTTTCGTGACAGTGTTTAGGCTTCTATAATCACCACACGCCCGCCATTCGCCTGGTATCTTCTTCGGAACGAGGTGTAACGGTGAGGCCCATGGTGATTTTGAGGGTTCTATAATTCCATCTTGAAGTAAGTTGTTGAAAGTAGCCTTAGCTGAGGATAATTTATCGGGTGGAAGACGTCGAGGGCTTGCAAACACTGGTGGTGCGCTGCCAGTGTCGATGGTATGCTTGACAGTGTTGGTGGAAACTTTCTGCGGTTGAGCTGGTTTCAGTAGTGAGGAGTACTTGTCAAGCAGGTTCCTGATTTCTTGAGGTAATTTGTCGGTAGGGTTAATATTGATGAGGTGAAGGTCTTTGGATTGCAAGGTTTAGTAGTGGCTTGAAGAGTTGTTGCTCTATCCTTCAAAATGCCATGCTTGCAGTCCACAAGGATGTCATAATGGGATAGAAAATCGGCGCCGAGAAGTGGACTGGAGACTTGGGCGACGACGAATGGCCACCTGAATATTCTTCGTAATTTAGGAATTGATATGTCCAGTGTTACTTCTCCGAATATTTCGAGCGGCTGACCGTTTGCGGTGGAAATCTTTACTGCGGTTGGGTGGAGTTGACAATCATTGACACAAGTTGGTGGTAAAATTGAGATGCTCGCTCCTGTGTCAATGATAAAATTGACCTTCAGACTGGCGATGCGAGCTGCGACTGAGATCAGCGGCAGGCCGGACGTCGCGTTAATCACAGCCTGCTTATCTAGTTTTCCGACGTTTCTCTTGATGGTGAGGAAGATCTTGAATTTGGGCGTGACGAGGGGAGCAGCTTGGCGTCATCTTTATTTGGCCACTTGCACCATGGCCTGCAGGTCCTTGCTTGGGGGCCATAATAAAGGTGCGCGCGGCACACCACCGGCCGCTGATTCTCGCTGAAGGGTTTTAGGCCGATGGGGATATTCGTTCTTGGGCTTGTATTGGCTCGAGTTGACGTTGGCGCCGCGTAGCAGCTTTGTTGAGCGAACGGTATTAACTCATCGGCTAGTTTGCCGAGTTGAGTTAGCGTCAGCTCCTTTTGTGCTGCTACGACGGGCGCTATTGAGGATGGGAGCGCCTGGATGAATTTATGCTTCACTAAATCATCGCTGACGCCCACCTTCAGTGCCGTTTGGTGGATATCTTGAAGGAATTGGGAGGGCTTTCCAGTGAGAGGAGTGTTGGAGATGAGTCGTTCGAAGAGTTCTGGCTTCGTCTTTTCGTAATGACTCACGATTCTTCTTTTAAATCGGTGTACGACTTGTTGGAGAGAGTTGCTGCTGAAATTCGTGAGACGACTTCGGGGGGTAACGAGGCTAGAACATGGAAAAATTTGGTCTCTTCGGATGTTATTCTGGAAATGTGGAATTGTGCCTCCATGATGGAGAACCATCCTGCGGCCGACGCTTCAGAGAACGTGGGTGGCTTGATGGTGACATGGTGCACTCCTGATTCAACAGATTCCATCTTGCGGGAATGTAATTCGGGTCTGCTGCTGCTTTGGTTCCGACCGGCTACTACGGGTGGGCGGCGAAGAGGCGTGGCTTCGGTTTGTTCCGCCCGGACTGAAGGATGCTGCTTCCGCTGGCTGCTTCGGGTCACTCCGGGGTCACCAATTGTAGCTGGTTCCTTCTTGGTGCTACTTGTAGTTGCCGGGAAGAATGAAGGATACGAGAGGCAAGCTATCGCTTTGTTGGGTATCTCTTTTAGGGGCCTCTCGTGTCCTCTTCTCTCCCTGTCGTTTGGGGGGTTGGCGTCTTGAAGGAAAAGCCGGTCGTTTTCAGAGTTTATTGAGTTCTTGGTTGGCTGAGGTTATTTTACAGAAGATTTTGTTATTCTATATACAGCTGAATTAATTAAATATATATATATAAATTTATGTACAATACTTATTTATAAAGATTATATATGATTCTTAAAATTACACAATGATAAAATATATACAATTTGGTACGCGCAAAATTGGTTTGTCGGTAACTAATATAAAAATAATATAAATGCGGAAAATTAACTGCGCGGCCCCACAATGACCAACATTATACCATACCTTTCCATTCCTACACCCAAGTTGTCCAGGGACCTAGTTCTAACTTCAAATTCATCATATAACTGCCGTAACTCCTTGACACTATTGGGATTATTAACAGGAGGTATAGCTAAAAGTTCGCGGAGGTGGCTTTTAATTAAGATCTCTGGCTTACCAAACCGTTTCTTTAATATATCCCAAGCCACATTATAATTAGCCTCCGTTAATGCTAATCCTGCTATTGTCTTTGCTGCCTCCCCTTCCAAGAGGGACTGCAAATAATTAAACTTCTCCACCGCATTTTAACACTTGACTAGAATGAACTGCTGATTGAAAACTGTCTGCCCATCCTTGCCATTCCTGAATACTCCCAGAAAATGTTTGAGTACAAGCCTCGGTAATTGAATTGCAGATCTGTTAACCTTAACTTCACAAACACCATTTGTTGAGGGTTGTGTTTCATTATTAGACCTGGTCTCTAACTGTACTGAGCTGCTAAACTCTTTTGCTCTGTGGCATACTTTAATTATATCATCAATAATCTCTTCAAAGTAAATTATGTCATTTTTTATTACATCCTCTTCTATAAGAGCCTCAATTTTAACATTTACTTCGCTTAGAGCAATCTTTTTAGTTTCTAATATGGAAAGCTGTGCACGTAGGGTGGAGCGAAAAATACGTTTTTTCTAGGATGAAGTTCTAATAGGGATTAAAAGTTGCATTTAGTGGACGATATATATCTGCCAAAATATGAGTTCATTTGTTTAATATTTTCAGCTGCCACCAGGGGGCTAAAGTTAACACAATTTTGGGTAAAAAGGAAAAAATGCTTCTATTTTAGGTTTATCAAACTATTATAAAATTTTATCTTAGAATTATCTAATAGTTTGATTAAGATTCTTAAATGATAAGCATTCGTTTTGTAAAAATGCCTTTTCATATGCTTAATATCTTCAGCTGCCACAAGAGGGCTGAAGTTAACTTAAAAATGACAATTAAGTATGATTCTGTATTTACTTGAAAAAGGGAACAGTAATAAATTAGGATGTCTCTCCTCTTTATACTGGCTTGAGACAGTTAAGAAACGTTATTTCGTGCCTTAGCTGAGTTACCACCCTTTCCCCAACCAACCTCCCTCTAGAAAGGGTTCTTGCTGAAGACTATTTAGTAATTTGCTTTTGTATCAAATTTTGGCTGTTTTTTCTTTGATTCTAATGTAGCACGAATCCAACCGCTTGACGCATCTCTCTACGGCTTGTGTATGACATGGAAACTGAAATAATTCTGAATGAAGAGTAGTACCATGTTTGATGCATGATTCAATATCATCAAGAGAAACTCCTTTGGTTATCGGTGGTTCTGCTATCTGAAAATCTTGCCACATAATGAGATCTCTATAGTCTTTGACATAAAAATTTATTTCTGGCACCTTAAAATACCTGATAACATCTGTTTCTTGAATGCATGCCCTTGCTTTTATGATACGCCTAAATTCCAACTGACGCACATGCTCCCTTTCATCAGCTATCATTGCAATGAGAATGTTTTCTTGATTTGCGTAATATGCATTTCGCTGAATGACTGAGTCATGTACTCTCCTAAGCTCTTCACGGAGATACCGGCTTCTTGCAATCATATGCCACATATGTTTAGCACCATATTGGCATAATGGTTTACGCTTTATCTGAAACCACATTGGTGCGTATACCCTAACAATGAAAGTAGCTAATTCTTGTAAATTGCCTGAATGATTCTCTGTGCTTGCATATAACCGCAGAGTCCTGTTTGCTGTGGTGAGCCACCTTGAATGTGATATATTGCCTGGACTCTTATGACTAAGACTCTTTGAGAATGTTCCACTTGATATAGCCTTGTGAATTTCAAGAAGGTATTTCTGGTCGGTACTTGTCATCTACATCAATTTCACACATGTCCTCTTGAATTTCAATGGGTTTGAAGTTAACTATGGGAAGCTTTTCACAGTCTGAAAGTGCTCGGCCAATTTCTCCTTAAAATGCTCTTGGTCCAGTAGTGGTACCATCCAAGTGATGAAATAGATGGCGCAATGGAAGTTCATTAAGGTGTAAAAGGCATATCAGCCACTGCAATGGCTTATTAAAGGCTTCTTCCAGTAATCTTATTGTGCCTCCAATACTACCAGTGTTAACCACTGTCGAATCACAGCCAACTGCAACGATGTTCCCTATATCAACATTCCTTTCTTTCAAGCAATTCACTAGCGCTGTGCAAATGTATTTAGCTTTGCCACTGGAAGGTGTCACATGTACAAAGTACAGAGAGTGTGGTTCAGATATTATGCTGATATGCTCTTCGCGTTTGGTTCTTTGGTGGTTAGAGCCATCACTCTCCTGGACTTGAATCATTGTTTTATCCTTTCTGCCATCAAAGTATAATCCCCGCATGGTTTTTGGCTCTCCTATCTGTTGTAGTTCCTTTCTCTGTTTTTGTCTTTCACGTCTTAGCTTACTTCTGTCTATAATATTCCCTTTGTCTTCGGGAGTAACAATTTTAAGATCTGCCAATACTGCAGAAGCAATAGCAGCCCCAGCTCTGTCCGACATTTTAAATCTATCACAAGTAATTGCTAATGAAGGCAGTGGCTCACGCATCTGTTGTTCTGATATTACATATTGAGTCGAGGTTGTATCTTCCTCATTATCTTCAGATATCTCTTCTAGTTGTTGAAGTTCACTTGTCTCTGTTTCGATTTGTAAGTTGGACGTATTGGTTATAGCAGCACTAGTTGTTTGTGAGGATTCCAGACGTGCTTTTTCCATTTCCTTTCGATGTTCTCTTGCTTGTAATCGTCTTGTGTGTGCAGTGGCGGTTCCTCATATGGGCAATATGGGCAGCCGCACAGGGCGGCATTTGTGGAGGGGCGGCATGAGCGCCTGCAAAAAAAATAAAAATAAAAATAAGAATAAATAAATAAAGAAATAAAAAAAAATAAAAAATAAAATAAAATAAATAATAAAAGATCAATGACTTTGCATCAAGGAAGGTAAGAAGAGTCAGGCTTTAGATGGCAGTTGTGCTGTGGTGCAATTTATTTTGTTTCTTGTTCTATTTACGTGATGAAGGATTTGTAAAATTCAGAAATTTGAGTCTTTGTTTTGGTTCTGAAGTTCCAACAATTAGTCCAATAAAAAGTTATTTTGTGAAAGAGTTATGTCTGTCCTTTATTTTGGGGGGATTCGAATGTGTGTGTGTTGGCGAACAGGGGGGGGGGCGCTGAAGGTGAGGTTCGCCCAGGGCGTCATGTAAGCTAGGACCGCCACTTGTGTGTGCTATGTCAATGCTTCCTATCACCATTATTCTGCGTGTTCGTTGGTCATTTAAAAAAATCCTGCTCTTTTGGAGGGACTTTCTTACTCTTTTCACATGAGCATCTCCTAAACTCCTTACATTTGCAGGTGCAGATGTCAAACAAAGTGCATTTTGAAGAGTTTTCAAATTCTTCAAGCTGATTTTTGTACTTAGGCTGATCCTTGCGTGACTTGTATGGCTTTAATAAGGACCTGTATTTATCATGGTACACTCGCATCATCTGTAAAACGCGTGTATGTGAAACTATTGGCAAAGAGGCCTTCTTCCAAATATTTTCTACCTTTTTGGAAACTGCCTCTGCTATTTCAGAAAATGAAGGCTCCTTGTTATTCATCTGCTCCTTCACTAAATGTTTTGTGAACAGGTAATCTTTCATAATGCAGTTATAAGTTGGTAGTTGCATATCACTCATCTCACAAGGTACTTCAAATATGGCACACTTCATATGTTCTCTAGTGAAATGTTTATATTTAGTATTTGATGCCATAATATTTTTAAGAAAAATTCACAATCACAAAATATCCTGTAACATCAAAACATTATATAATTAATATATATAATATATTTTATAAGTATATATAATATATTACATAAATATATAATATTATATAAATAAACTAAAATTATATAATACATTATAACAAGCATTTTATAATAAAATCAATATTATCTCATATAAATCACTTTAAAATAAAGTTTTATAATATTCCGATCATATTAAAAAACTCTCCGATCAACTGAGCGACTAGGCCTACTACCTAAGAAGACAAGTGTTAACACACTGTTCTAATGACTCACAGAAAGAAATTCCTTCACACCAAAACCCTCCCCCACAACCCTCCCCAACAACATTCAGTTTAGTCTCAACATGACTCAGTTACTCTAAATTGTTTTAACTTCAGCTCTCTTGTGGCAGCTGAAGATATTAAGCATATGAAAAGGCATTTTTACAAAACGAACTCCTATCATTTAAGAATCTTAATCAATCTATTAGATAATTCTAAGATAAAAGTTTATAATAGTTTGACAAACCTAAAATAGAAGCATTTTTTTCCTTTTTACACAAAATTGTGTTAAATTTAGCCCCCTGGTGGCAGCTGAAAATTTTAAACAAATGAACTCATATTTTGGCAGGCATATTTGGTCCACTAAATGCAACTTTTAATCACTATTAGAACTTCATACTAGAAAATAAGTATTTTTCGCTCCACCCTACAGTGTGCAGTCACTAAGCTTAAATCCTCTTGCTCTATGGCAGAATCTATAGTGGCAATGACCTTTGTAATTAGACCTTTGTAGGCGCTTCTTTTTTTAAACTTGTTCAATTCAGCTGCACTCATCTTCAATGCAAACAACAATTGGGCTCAATGCCAAATAAGCTGAATTGGCAAAAATACTTAACCAAATTGATCAAACTCAAATTTTGCCTTTTTTCAAATAAACTGAATTGCTTGGTTGGGGTACTGACCAACCACCAGTATGGAATACCAAATTTTCCACCCAAGTAAGTGGCGCACTGAAGTCTGCAACCTTCGCCTACGAATAATAAACCAAAATTAACCAAACCGGTAAAAATGTAGGCCCAAAACAACGACAGACGAGTGGCCAAGTTTCGCAATTGGGCGACGAAACATTCTACCCTGGAATCTTAACTCAATTATGCTCAACCCGTCTAGGCCTAACTTGGGCTACAATTTGCACAATCAGAACTTTGCCGGAAAATAGTCATTGACTCAGTCGTGGGCTAGAATCCGGTTTCGAAGGACCATGTTATTTTTTTTTTTATTTTATTGGGTTCAGAATCCCAGCTCAGCCGTGAACGGCGAAGCTCTGAAGGGCCAGTTTAACCTACAGCCCAAGTTAAGCTAGACTAACCCTACCTCAGGGTTGCTGACTCGATGTGGGCCTACCTTAAGCCTCAGTTGCATAAAATTAAGATAAAAACAAAAGGGGCACTATTTATGGTCTTCTTTCTAAACCTTGCAACAACAACACAACCTGCACCATTGCACGATGCAACAATCGTGTATCTAAACAACCAAACTGAATTGCAAGAGAGCTCTCTATAAGACCACGCCCTGTAAGTGCCGCATTCAACAAACGAGTAGAAAAGACGCGCAGCGCCCCAAAAAATGATGCCACAAGAGTGTCTAAACAATGATGCCACAAGAGCCCAAAAATGCTAGCTCTAAATTAAGTGAATTTTTCACTAACCTTACAATTATGAGATGGGTATATATATACACCTTAACTTAATATATACAAGCAATGCTGCATCAATCAGCTTAGTCATCATATCGCCTTGGGACAACAATGGCTCTTCCTCTTCTAGATTTTCTAACAGTCCCCTTTGGGTGGGCATGATGATGGGCTTCCAGTTTCTGGTGAATGTGAGGTTCTTGGTTCTAAGTCCGGTTCTGCGATAAAAGTTGCCCCTACGCTTCCTTTCAAGACTAAGTCCCTCCTGCGTCGTGACCAACATCATGGAATTCCTTCTTACGCTTCATATGTCTATATAACTGCTGTCTCTGATAATGTTCGGCTCACTAAGCTCAGTCCCTCTGCTCTTAAGTGGGGTATTGAGGCCCTTTGTGAGGAGGTTAGGTCTATCAAATATTGTAAGAGTGGTAGTTTGTTACTGCAGACTGCTTCTCCATCTCAGCTGCGAACCCTTCTTAATGCAACCTCCTTCTTGAACAACGAGTACAATATTAAGGTAGAATTGGCATCCAAGTTTGATACGATACAAGGCATTATTCGTGCACCAGATTTGCTAGTTGATTCAGTTGAGGATATTTTGGAGGAACTAAAACCTTGCGGTATTTTGGATGTGAGACGACTTACACGAAGTAAGGACAAGATTCCTACGAGGGCCAGTGATGGGCAGTATCTAGATACATGTATCGCCGATACGTATCGATCGATACTTTTGTATCGGTATCGGTATCGCCTTTGCTACTTGACAAAAGTATCGATTTATTGGTATCGCTAAGGTCAATTTTCTTAAATGTATCGAAAAAAATCGATACTTCGATACATCGATACATTAATAAGAATTTTTAAATATTTAAATAGATGTTATAATATGACACTACTGAGTTATATTTATGAATATACATAAATAATAATATTATTAAATATTCACACATTCGACAAGATTGCAGAAAAGATGGATGATATTCGGAGAGACTTTTCATTGTGTGAGAGCAAGATTGTTGCCACCGTTACTGATAACGGGTCGAACTTCGTGAAAGCATTCAAAGAATACGGCATTACTGTTCCGGAGACAAAAGAATATCTCGAGGATGAACTTCAAGAAGATGGAGAAGACGACTTGATTGGAGAAAAGGATCCAAACGAAGAGGGATTCATATAGTCCTGTGTTAGGGCGGGTCGTAATCAGTGACAACATGAATCTGAAGGAAATCCTACCATATCACTGGATATAATTACAAGATCATTCTCCTGACATCTTGAACTTTGCCAGGTTGCACAAATCCTGCTTGACTCAGACTTGGACATCAGCTTCCTGCTGGTCTCCTGAGCCTGATCCCTCCATCCCTCTTTTCCTGTGAGAAGTACTTAGCAGAAGCCTCAGTCACCATTTTAACAACCCTCTCAATGCTTGTGTGTGGCAAGGCCAGTTGCGCACCTCCATGGGGGTGTTGATGAAGTTTTTCACCTCTGAGGTGCTTAGAGAGCAGGTGAGAGGTGGCTCTGACACACCTTCTGACCAGCTGATCAAGTCACCGATGCTGGAAGCATCACAATTGATGTCAGGTGCCTTCTGCTCCTAACTGAGGAGTCCCCCAGCTGAGTGTCCGGGTCCCCCTCTCCCCTGATGGCCAGGATTCTCTCCACCCTTCAATCTCTCCTTCTGATCCTCAGAGCAGAGTAGTGTTGGAGGATGACTTCACTGTGGCATACCAAGCAGATCTTCTCACAGTTGGCATCACAATATCCAGCACCTCCTTTCTCTGGGACTTGAGGCAGTCCAGCTGAAAGAGGATGTGCCTAGGCCCTTCGATCCAGGAGTGCTTGACCTTCACGTTGAACCAACATGGTAATACACTCCAATGATGAATTCCACAATGAATTGCAGAATCTTCAGGTTCTTTCCTTTAAGTCCGTGCTTTGACACCCAGAGCCTGAGAAGTCTGTTCGCTGTGGTTTACTGGTCCTATCTCTAACAGAGCCAGCCCTGCAGGAAGTACTCCATCCCTGACTGCACAGACAATTTTATAGCCATAGTATTGATCAGTTGAGAGATCTTGAATGACCTTGTCAGGAAGCTTGATCAGTGAGGGCCAACAGAGATTCGGGTGAAGTTTGGATTGATATCAAAGTCTGTAGCAGAATCAAGGAGCTTTCCTATTGGCCCGGATAATTTTTTGTCTGACAGAGTAGGGCCATCAAAGTCAACAATGAGATGGCGCAGGGGAAGTTCAACAGTGTGCAGGTTGCACACCAACCAGACCAGCTTTCTCCCCAGGTGCAGCTCCACAGTCAAGTAGCCACTACAGACAGGTATTAACTCTTTTCAGCGCAAAATTCTTGGTTAAAAAAAGAGCTGAAGTGGGCAAGAACAAATTTATCTGCAAATGCTAAACACATTATGCTTTTTTGGTTTCAAAATGTTATAAAATGCTAATTTATCTGTTGTCTGTAATGCAAATAATTTGTTCATGTACTCTAAAAAAACTAAAGAAACACATCCTAAAAATATTCTTTAGAACATTGAAATAGGCCTCATACTGCTCAGTTGTACTAAAAATGAACCACCTAATTTTAGCTCAAATCAAAGTTGTTAATTAAATTTTGCTCAATGTATCACTATCATATGCATAGAAATAGCTTTTTCTAAAATATAACAGAATAATACTCACATGTGAACAGTAACAAAAAAAATATCAGTAGATAATCACTAAATCTATCCCCTCACTGCAAGCCGAGGTGGTAAAATAGCTTCATAATCATGAGTCACTTCAAATATTTCACAAAACGTTTTAAAATGTTCTGAAACGTTACATTCTAGCCTCTGAGAAAGGTGGCTCAGAAAATGGCCTTATGCGCGCCAGAAACCGCCAAAATATTTCATATACCAAACTGTATGATAATTACAATTAAGTGGAATGGCACACCTTTTTATTTGAGTATTTAAATATTATTATTATTATATGAATTACATTATATGTGTTTATATGAATTAGTTAGAACAATGCTCTATGAGAGATAACGTGAGCAGCCATGATAGAAAACGTGAGAAGACATATTCTGGGGTAACTACAATAGTAAAATAATCAACAATTTAATAATAATCAACTGCAAAATGATGTAGGTTAGGGTTATCAGAATTAAATATTTTCTTCAGAATTGTGTTCTATACACCAAAATGTCATTTGAACACCCCCTCTCCATTGATTTTAAAAAAATGCATAGTATGACCCGCCCTAGTCCTGTGTAGACATCGATACAGATTCTGAAGAAATCATTCTTTCAACACATTTGAGATGCTGCTCACACACACTCAGTCTAGTGTGCACCACCGATGCAAAATCTGCGCTGAAAGGACCTTATGCAAAAATACACCATACTGCCATGGGAAAGTGTTCAGCCCTTTGGAATTTCTGTGGCAAGCCTAAAACAGCCGAAATAATTCAGGAAACTCTAAAATGTCAGTTGACATTACCATGCGTCACAAGATGGAACTCCTTGTTCGACAGTTTATCATTTCTGTTGAAGCATAAAAGTGTCCTAAATGAAACAATGAAACAACTAGGACTGCCAACATTTCGTGAAAATGAGCTTGATTTTCTCCAGGAATACCTAACCGTACTACAACCCATTGCAACAGCACTTGATAGGTTGCAGTCCGACAAAGAATGTTTTTACGGTTGCCTGCTTCCGACATTGTTAGCTGTAAAGAAGAAGCTAGAGCGTTTGAATTCGGAGGCATTGCGTCATTGTCAGCCACTTCTCAATGCAATCACAGTAGGGTTCACTAAGCGGTTTGAAAAGTTTCTGTGCCTTGATGCGTCGCATGAGTGCAAAGCAGCAATACTGGCATCGTCTTCAAATCCTCTGTTCAAGTTAAAGTGGATGACAATAAAAGGCAAATTTAATACTAACACTGTCAAAAAGAGGGTTCAAGAAATGTTGGTTAATGCTGTTAAGAGCCTCAGCGAGCAGACCCCCCAGCAACAACTAAGTGATACTGCATCTGACGGAAGTGCAGATGATTTCTTCTGTTATGAGTCTGCTTCCACTAATGTCTCTGCAACCGAAGATTCCACTGAGATGGAAGTTTTACAGTATCTGGGTGACGGAAGTCATTCTCTCCAATCTCTGAGGCAGTACCCAGGAATTCTACGGGTCTTCCTGAAGTATAACACACCACTACCATCCTCTGCTCCTGTAGAACGGTTGTTTAGTTTGGCTGGTCACCAGTGATGTAGTCGAGACCACCAAGTCCGAGACTGAGACCGAGACCGAGACCTGATCCTGTGAGACCAAGATCGAGACCGAGATCAAAGGTTCGAGATCGAGATCTACCTTCCGAGATCGAGACCCTTAAAATTCGAGACCGAGATCGAGATCGAGACCAAGCTCATGCCCTTTCAATTTGCTTTACACTACTATGGAAATTAAACTATGTTAAGTATATTAATAAACTAATAACTACTTTCTCAGATGTAGTGTGTTGAATGCAAAAAGTGTAGCCTATAAATTAACAAAATTACAAAAGCTTTAATGAACGTACCCACTACCCAGTTTGACTTGTGCATTTATTTAAAGCACGATAGGTGCTCATTACACTTAAGGAACATCAGCATGCTCAGAAGATCTGCTGAAGTTCGACTTCTGTGGGGCCTCATTATTATGCCTCCATGGCTATATACACGCTCAATTGGAGCACTAGAGGCAGGCACTGTTAAAACAGTCATGGCAATATTGGCCAGTGATGGGAATTTATCCCTTTTCTGGTGCCAAAACTTTACTGGAGAGCAGTTGTCTAAAATATGAGATTCATCGATCTCTAAGAGGTACCGCCGCAACTGTTCCCTGCGGTTCAAAATCTTCCCAGTTTCAACGTTCTTCTGCTTGGACCGATAGCTTTGATATTTTGCCATTAGTCTCGGAACTTTGGTTTGACTCTGTTTTATTTCGTCATCGCTGCTGTGAGAATGAGCGCTCTCTCTCTGTATCTGCTCATTCTCAGTGCTTGAGTTTCCTGTCTAGCATTTTCCAACACCATTTCTATGAAAAATAAATTGACATATCGGTACTATAAACAGAGGCATGGCAATTAGCATAAGGTCTAAATAATATATATATATATATATATATATATATATATGATGAATAAAACCACGAAGGAAAAAGAAACACAAATGGGTGCTCAAGCGCTTTCGTCTAATGACATCCTCAGGAACACTGGAGTGAAAGGACAGATCAAGGCAATATATAGGTTACAAAAATAAACATACATACATACATATTCATATATATATATATACATATATATATATATACAGGGTGAGTCAAAAGTAGCGCCCGATTTCTGTTTTTTCGGCTGTCAGATTCTTTCTGGGAAGTCATGTTGTTAATAATTGTCTTGCAGATACAGTTCCGGTACAGTTCCGTAATAATTTTCCCCCGAATAAATGGTCAGATAAACATGTCATCATTTATTTCTACCTTCTTGTACACTGTAATACAAATGACAAACAAACAATCAACTGACAGAAATCGGGCGCTACTTTTGACTCACCCTGTATATATATATATATATATATATATATATATACATATATACATATATATAGTAAGCATAGAAAAAATTGTGGGAGGAGCCAACATTTATATGGTCACAAAAGAATAAAGAAATAAAAATAAATATAAATATAAATTGAGAAAAAATTAATTACCAAATAGTGCCTTAGTGATATATATGTCACAGCCTAAATAATCATAAAGAAATAAACAGGCAAATAAAAAAACCACAAATATATATATACATATATATATATATATATATATATATATATATATATATATATATATATATATAAAGACACTTTTAGCACTTTGGCCGACCTTCAATATAAATTCAAATGGCTTGTTTATGGAACAGGTCACAAAAGAATAAAGAAATAAAAATAAATATAAATATTGTAAGTGGAGTCTACAATTCAAGCTCAAAAGGGAAGTTTTACAATCAATTTAATAGATGATGCCAAATTGATATATATGTCACAAAAAATAAAGAAATAAAAAAAAAAAAAAAAAAAAAAAATTAATTATTAAAAAAATAATAAAAAATAATAATAAATTGAAAGATAAATTTTAAGAGAGGCACACCAATTTATAAGGGAAAAATTACCACATATGCATATTATAGTCACAAACGAATAAAAAAGTACAAGTAAATATAAATTGGAAAACAAAATGATGCCTAGATGATATATAAAGAACAATAAAAATATATACAACATATATACGGTATATATACGAAATATAAACGCAATATATACAGAATATATATATATATAATATGCATAAGGGAAAAAAATTACCAAATTTGTTTTTATAATTATTGTCTGAAAAAACGGTAGGTCGCAAAAGAATAAAGAAATAAAAATAAATATAAATTGAAAAAATTACAAATAATACACGTACACTGTATACCCGCATAACCAAATATATATACATATACACACATATATACAAACACACACACACACACACACACATATATATATATACACATACAAGCTTGACCATCGCGAAATGAGAAATCATCGCGCAGAACCTTTGTGAGGTTGTAAGGTAAGGTAAGGTACATACACATATATATATATATATATATACATTTAACTGCATACATACATACATACATACATATACACACATACATACATACATATACACACATATACATACAAACACATTTAACTGCAATGACCACACACATACTCACATACACATACATACATACACATACACGCATACAGCAAAAAATTGAAAAATAAAATTGTAAGGAGAAACAAAAGACAAAAACAAATTTTTTACCAAAGATTTAACAACCTGCCCTTTTTGTTTAAATCCATTCTGAAGGAATTCAGAGCAACGGGATCGAGTTGAAACAGACCTTTACTCATGTTAAGGTTATTTGTAAGTTGAATTATAGCCGACTCAAGAATATTTCTATTAACAATGTTGCTAGAGTGAAACAAAACTGAAACATTATTCCAATCAATACAATGGGATAACTCTGACAAATGGACAAAAAGGGCACTGGACAACTGTCCCGTTCTAACGGAATATTGATGCTGTTTTACACGCGTTTGCAAATCCTTTCCCGTCTGACCTATGTAAAAGGAATCACATTGCTTACACCCAATTTTATAGATAATGCCTAAATTATTGGTAGGGCTATTTTTTACTATGATGTTTTTCACAATATTGTTATATGAAAAAACTACACTGATATCCAAAAGTTTAAGTACATTAGCAATGCCTAAGAAGCCCGGGAAAAATGGAAGTACTAAAATATTCTTTGACAAGGTGCGAGTGTTATTATTCACACGATAGAAGGTTCGTTTAGCCTTATTAAGACAAGATTCCATGAACGCAGATGGGTAACACAACTCACTTCCAATACCGTTGATATTTTCCAATTCGGCATCGATGTATTCCGGACTGGCGATCCTAAGAGCGCGGAGAAACATTGAGGAAAATATGGCCTTTTTAATAGGGGTGTCATGTCCAGAGTAAAAGTGTACGTAGGACAAATTGTTTGTTTTTTTCCGATAGATACTAAACTTAAAACCCGGGCTATCCCTATGAACACGCACATCCAAAAACGGGATTGAGTTGTCTTGTTCCACTTCTAAAGTAAATTTAATGGAGGGGACTTGGTCATTTAACTGAAGGAGGAAGTCATCCAGGTCACGATTCATGGGCCAGATACACAAAATATCGTCGACGTACCGCAACCAAGGGATGCCAACCCCCAGGATTCTCGGAATGTAAGTAATTTCAAAAAACTCCATATAAATATTGGAGAGAAGGGGCGACAAAGGGTTGCCCATGGCCATCCCAAAAACTTGTTGATAATGCTCGCCATTGAAAGTGAATTTACAATCCTTGATACAAAGCTTAATAAGCTCCAAAACAGTGTGTGCAGGTAATGGTAAATCATAATTATGTAATTCTCTGGCGAGAAAGTCAAGCATATCATCAATCGGCACTTTTGTGAACAATGAACAAACGTCGAAACTGATCAATCTATCGTTGGTATTAATGCGAACATTATTCAATTTTTCAGTGAGATCCATGGAATTTTTTACGTGTGAATCAGAGACAGTTCCAAGAATGGGGGACAAAACATTAACAAGCCATTTGGAGAGTTTATAGGTAATAGAGCCCACCGAGCTAATAATAGGGCGCATAGGGTTACCCGGTTTGTGGGTTTTAATAAGACCATAAAGATAAGGCAGAGCAGGTGAAGTGGACAAAAAAAGGGGAATTAAATCCTTATGATCTTTGAGAATGCGTTTCAAGCCACTATTGAATGATTTGATGACATCATCCTGTGGGTTCTTCCTAAGTTTCACGTATGTGGCGGGGTCCTGAAGCAGCTCATTCATCTTTCCAATGTAATCCACTTTGTCCATAATGACTAAGGTGTTAGCCTTGTCTGCTTTAGTAATATGGAGCTCACTATCTTTTTTTAATTGTGAAAGGCTATTGCGGAAACGTTTAGGAAAGTTATCTTCGTAAGAAATATTCGCAGCACCATAGACCAGGCCTTTAACTATGTTAACCAAAAACTGAGGAAGGTTACACTGTTTTTCAAAACGAGCAAGACTATGACAAATTTGTAAAGCAGTAGGTTTTTTAACAATATAAAAGGACATACCAAATCCAAGGGCACTTTTTGCATCGTCACTAATGTTTTTCGAAGAAAGGTTCAAAACACACTTTGAGCTTGCTTTTTTACTCCACTGACTATTTCGAATGAGACTTTTAATTTTGCGATCCAAAATGTTTCGAAGTGAAGAAGTTCTCCGACGCAACTCGTTGTAAATTTCATCAAACAAAGGTTGGATCCACGGTTGGGGAATAACAGTCAAAACATTACGTTTGGCAATGCCTAAATTTTTGAAGGTGGACCACTCATTTTGTCTGGTGACTTCAATATGTTTCTTTAAAATTACTCTGCTAAAGTTGTTGAACGGATGGTCGTCCATTTCTCTGAGGCGAATCGGAAGGAGGGACTTGGGAAGGACCTGCTCCTCCAGACAATTAGTAAGAAACTTTCGTCGGATCCGAATTGCATGCCCCTTCATTAATGTAGAAGCAAACACCGACACAAACGGGGACAATAGAGGGAACAGCAAGGCGAAGGAACGCGTGGTGTTCATTATATGAAAAATTATTTCACGAAAGTGACACGTGAAAAGTATTTATGATGAATAAAACCACGAAGGAAAAAAGAAACACAAAGGGGTGCTCAAGCGCTTTCGTCTAATGACATCCTCAGGAACACTGGAGTGAAAGGACAGATCAAGGCAATATATAGGTTACAAAAATAAACATACATACATACATATTCATATATATATACATATTATATATATATATATATATATATATACATATATACATATATATAGTAAGCATAGAAAAAATTGTGGGAGGAGCCAACATTTATATATGGTCACAAAAGAATAAAGAAATAAAAATAAATATAAATATAAATTGAGAAAAAATTAATTACAAATAGTGCCTTAGTGATATATATGTCACAGCCTAAATAATCATAAAGAAATAAACAGGCAAATAAAAAAACCACAAATATATATATATACATATATATATATATATATATATATATAAAGACACTTTTAGCACTTTGGCCGACCTTCAATATAAATTCAAATGGCTTGTTTATGGAACAGGTCACAAAAGAATAAAGAAATAAAAATAAATATAAATATTGTAAGTGGAGTCTACAATTCAAGCTCAAAAGGGAAGTTTTACAATCAATTTAATAGATGATGCCAAATTGATATATATGTCACAAAAAATAAAGAAATAAAAAAAAAAAAAAAAAAAATTAATTATTAAAAAAATAATAAAAAATAATAATAATAAATTGAAAGATAAATTTTAAGAGAGGCACACCAATTTATAAGGGAAAAATTACCACATATGCATATTATAGTCACAAACGAATAAAAAAGTACAAGTAAATATAAATTGGAAAACAAAATGATGCCTAGATGATATATAAAGAACAATAAAATATATATACAACATATATACGGTATATATACGAAATATAAACGCAATATATACAGATATATATATATATATATGCATAAGGGAAAAAAATTACCAAATTTGTTTTTATAATTATTGTCTGAAAAAACGGTAGGTCGCAAAAGAATAAAGAAATAAAAATAAATATAAATTGAAAAAATTACAAATAATACACGTACACATGTATACCCGCATAACCAAATATATATACATATACACCCATATATACAAACACACACACACACACACACATATATATATATACACATACAAGCTTGACATTCGCGAAATGAGAAATCATCCCGCATGCCGAATTGGAAAATATCAACGGTATTGGAAGTGAGTTGTGTTACCCATCTGCGTTCATGGAATCTTGTCTTAATAAGGCTAAACGAACCTTCTATCGTGTGAATAATAACACTCGCACCTTGTCAAAGAATATTTTAGTACTTCCATTTTTCCCGGGCTTCTTAGGCATTGCTAATGTACTTAAACTTTTGGATATCAGTGTAGTTTTTTCATATAACAATATTGTGAAAAAACATCATAGTAAAAAATAGCCCTACCAATAATTTAGGCATTATCTATAAAATTGGGTGTAAGCAATGTGATTCCTTTTACATAGGTCAGACGGAAAGGATTTGCAAACGCGTTAAAACAGCATCAATATTCCGTTAGAACGGGACAGTTGTCCAGTGCCCTTTTTGTCCATTTGTCAGAGTTATCCCATTGTATTGATTGGAATAATGTTTCAGTTTTGTTTCACTCTAGCAACATTGTTAATAGAAATATTCTTGAGTCGGCTATAATTCAACTTACAAATAACCTTAACATGAGTAAAGGTCTGTTTTCAACTCGATCCCGTTGCTCTGAATTCCTTCAGAATGGATTTAAACAAAAAGGGCAGGTTGTTAAATTTGGTAAAAAATTTGTTTTGTCTTTTGTTTCCCTTACAATTTTATTTTTCAATTTTTTGCTGGATGCGTGTATGTGTATGTATGTATGTGTATGTGAGTATGTGTGTGGTCATTGCAGTTAAATGTGTTTGTATGTATATGTGTGTATATGTATGTATGTATGTGTGTATATGTATGTATGTATGTATGTATGCAGTTAAATGTATATATATATATATATTATATATATATGTGTATGTACCTTACCTTACCTTACAACCTCACAAAGGTTCTGCGGGATGATTTCTCATTTCGCGAATGTCAAGCTTGTATGTGTATAATATATGTGTGTGTGTGTGTGTGTGTGTTTGTATATAGGGTGTATATGTATATATATTTGGTTATGCGGGTATACATGTGTACGTGTATTATTTGTAATTTTTTCAATTATATTTATTTTTATTTCTTTATTCTTTTGCGACTACCGTTTTTTCAGACAATAATTTTAAAAACAAATTTGGTAATTTTTTCCCTTATGCATATATATATATATATATTCTGTATATATTGCGTTTATTTCGTATATATACCGTATATATGTTGTATATATTTTTTATTGTTCTTTATATATCATCTAGGCATCATTTGTTTTCCAATTTATATTTACTTGTACTTTTTATTCGTTTGTGACTATAATATGCATATGTGGTAATTTTTCCCTTATAAATTGGTGGCCTCTCTTAAAATTTATCTTTCAATTTATATTATTATTTTTTATTATTTTTTTAATAATTAATTGTGTTTTTTTTTTTTTGGTTTATTTCTTTATTTTTTTGGTGACATATATATCAATTTGGCTTCATCTATTAAATTGATTGTAAAACTTCCCTTTTGAGCTTGAATTGGTAGACTCCACTTACAATATTTATATTTATTTTTATTTCTTTATTCTTTTGTGACCTGTTCCATAAACAAGCCATTTGAATTTATATTGAAGGTCGGCCAAAGTGCTAAAAGTGTCTTTTTATATATATATATATATATTAATATATATATATATGTATGTATATATATTTGTGGTTTTTTATTTGCTGTTTATTTCTTTATGATTATTTAGTCTGTGACATATATACACTAAGGCACTATTTTGTAATTAATTTTTCTCAATTTATATTTATATTTATTTATTTCTTTATTCTTTTGTGACCATATAAATGTTGGCTCCTCCCACAATTTTTTCTATGCTTACTATATATATGTATATATGTATATATATATATATATATATATATGATGAATAAAACCACGAAGGAAAAAGAAAACAAAGGGGTGCTCAAGCGCTTTCGTCTAATGACATCCTCAGGAACACTGGAGTGAAAGGACAGATCAAGGCAATATATAGGTTACAAAAATAAACATACATACATACATATTCACATATATATACATATATATATATATACATAATATATATATATATAAATATATACATATATATAGTAAGCATAGAAAAAAATTGTGGGAGGAGCCAACATTTATATGGTCACAGAAGAATAAAGAAATAAAAATAAATATAAATATAAATTGAGAAAAAATTAATTACAAAATAGTGCCTTAGTGATATATATGTCACAGCCTAAATAATCATAAAGAAATAAACAGGCAAATAAAAAAAACCATAAATACATATACATACATATATATATATATATATACATATATATACACATATATATACATATATATATATATATATAAAGACACTTTTAGCACTTTGGCCGACCTTCCATATAATTCAAATGGCTTTTTTATGGAACAGGTCACAAAAGAATAAAGAAATAAAAATAAATATAAATATTGTAAGTGGAGTCTACCAATTCAAGCTCAAGAGGGAGGTTTTACAATCGATTTAATAGATGCTGCCAAATTGATATATATGTCACATTATTAAAAAATAATAAAAATTGAAAGATAAATTTTAAGAGAGGCACACCAATTTATAAGGGAAAAATTACCACATATGCATATTATAGTCACAAACGAATACAAAAGTACAAGTAAATATAAATTGGAAAACAAAATGATCCCTAAATGATATATAAAGAACAATAAAATATATATACAACATATTTACGGTATATATACGAAATATAAACGCAATATATACAGAATATATATATATATATATATATATATGCATAAGGGAAAAAAAATTACCAAATTTGTTTTTATAATTATTGTCTGAGAAACGGTAGGTCGCAAAAGAATAAAGAAATAAAAATAAATATAACTTGAAAAAATTACAAATAATACACGTACACATATATACCCGCATACCCAAATATATATATACATATACACACATATATACAAACACACACACACACACACACACATATATATATATATATATATACAAGCTTGACCTTCACGAAATGAGAAATCATCCCGCAGAACCTTTGTGAGGTTGTAAGGTAAGGTAAGGTACATACACATATACATATATATATATATATTTAACTGCA